>CM049847.1:31919984-31929984 GCA_027422415.1 Schizothorax lantsangensis | reverse complement strand
GTATATCAACAAACATACAGTATATACATCAATAAATTAAAGACGCCCCAGACAGTTAATTTCATCGTTATATACCAATACATACTTATCTACAAATTGCAAAAGTACAATAACTTAGTTGATAAATACTTACAATTAAATGGACTTTCACGGTATCTATATTTCTCATACGAAGAACTATGATATCTTATTTTAATACACCCCATACAGAAAAACAACATTTGCAATTTATAGCTTGATATTTCTGACCGAGTCCAAAGAGCTTTTTGAGTCATAAAAGGGGGGGGGGGGGATTTAAATTCAACAATATTAAAGTCTGTGTAAAGTCAATATTAAATATGTATTCTGAGTATATCACACTACAGAAAAATGTGTTATTAACCACTCAGATGACTTTGAATGCTAAAAAACACCATTAAAATCTGAAAGATAAGCAGGACTCTCTGCTCTCAGACGCTGGGGGCGTGTCCACCGGCGGCGCTGAAGCCACGCCCACTCGCCTCTCTCTCAACTGTCTCTAGCAGCTTATTTAATAATTAGACCGAGCTGTATTATGCATTTATGTGACAAAGGCATAGCTGGATAACAAACTGTAGGCTGTAGTAACTTGACAGTAACTCACGATTGAGCTGTGAAGCACTGATGCTAATGCGCTCTAGTTATTAGGTGTGTTTGACTCGAAGCAGCGCTGCAGAACGATCAGTGTGTGACATCAAATTAATGAGAGCGATTGAAAGCATCAGGAGCGTCTGCTCTCTGTAGCTCTCGCTGTACTTTAATGTCTCACACTGATCGGTCTGAGAACACACCTCTTATAGTGTTGGGGGCGGGGCCGAGTCATGATTTAGCCCCGCCCACAAAATCCTGATCACGTGAAAACTGTTTGAATGAATGAATGAATGTCTTGTCTTTGTAACATGTTTCAACAATGCATTTATAGCAATGCATTCTCAGAATTGACTTTACACGGACTTTAAGAAGCCGAAGTGCGTCTAAAATCATGTTATTTCACCTCTAGAGAACACAAATAGTGCTCTATCCTCGTTTTATCAATCAGAGTCGAGGAAAAGTCACCGAAAGCAGCTAAACGTCTCTCTTAAACCCCTCAGAAATCACTCTTTGAAGACCCCAAACTCGTTTTTCTTCAACCTGAAGCGAAGCTTGTCTTAATAACGCACGTCCCACGAGAGAGAAAGAGCAGAAACACGTCCGAGTCCGTGACAAGAACGAATAGAAGTCAAGATAATGTGGATTCTGAGGGTTTGTGGGAGAAGTAGGACAAAGCTGGAGATTCAAAGGTAGTTCAGGCTTTGCTCGGATTCATTCAAAACTATTAGAGACACTTTTGGTAAGATTGCGCTGCAAAAAATGCTGTATTTGTGTCTTGTTTTCCAGGGTTAATGAATCTAAACATCCTTAAATCAACATGCACTTACACTCTTAAATATAAAGGTGCTTTACGATGCAAGAATAATGTAAAAAGAGTCTAAATGGTTCCATAATGAAGCTTTAACACCTTTCTGTGTCACAAAAAGCTTATAAAAAGGTACTGAATTGACTGAATGGTTCTTTGTGGAACCAAAAATGGTTCTTTTATGGCATCGATGTGAACAACCTTGTAAGCAGCTTTATTTTTAAAAGTGTACTTAAGATGCAAAATGAATTCAGATATTAATTAAACAATTAAAGTCACATTCAATGAAAAACCAGATGATTTTTCTGGCTCCATTGGTGGATTTGTTTTCTTGTTTTTAATGAAATCAATTAAAATTTTTAATCTTATTTAAAAAAAAAATTAAAAGTAGCAATTAGGTGAGTTTATGCTTAAAATAAGGTTAAGTTTTAAGGTTAGGTTTTCTAAAACAAGATTTTTATGACCCCAATAACTGATTTATGTCTCGTTTTATACAAACTCACTTAAGATTTAAGTCATTTTATTTAAAAAAAAAAGTATCAATATTAAGAGAGTTTGACCTGATTTTGTCTTGTTTTAATTATAAACTCACTTAATATTTGCTCATTAAAATGCATCAAAATTAAGTGATTTTATGCTTAAAACAAGAAAAAATATCTGCCAATGGGGAATGAAAAATTAACTTTAACTAATTTTTCCTTTGAATTAAGTTGATTTTCTAACTGTTCTTGTTTTAATTATAAACTCACTTAAGATTTTAAGGGAATAAGATTTTAAGTCTCATTTTATTAAAAAGAAAGGTATCAAAATGAAGAGAGTCTGACTTTATTTTTTCTTGTAAGCATGAACTCACTTAAGATTTAGAGCCATATTTTCTGAAAAATGGATTTAAGTGATTAAATTAAGTGATTTTATGCATAAAACATGAAAATATCTGTTAATGGAGTCAGAAAAATCTACTTTAATTCATAGGAAAAACCAGATGATTTTTATGACCCAAATGACTGATTTATGTCTCGTTTTAAACATAAACTCACTTAAGATTTTAAGTAAAAAAATAAAATAAAAAAAGTATCAAAATGAAGAGAGTTTGACCTTATTTTGTCTTGTTGTAAGCATGAACTCACTTAAGATTTAGAGCCTTATTTTCTGAAAAATGCATCAAAATTAAGTGATTTTATGCTTAAAACAAGAAAAATATCTGTTAATAGGGAATGAAAAATAAACTTGTTTTTCCTGTGAATTAAGTTGATTTTTCTAATTGTTCTTGTTTTAATTATAAACTCACTTAAGATTTTAAATCTCATTTTATAAAAAAAAAAAAAGTATCAAAATGAAGAAAGTCTGACCTTATTTTTATTTGTTGTAAGCATGAACTCACTTAA
The DNA here is from genome assembly GCA_027422415.1 of Schizothorax lantsangensis. Taxonomy (NCBI): domain Eukaryota; kingdom Metazoa; phylum Chordata; class Actinopteri; order Cypriniformes; family Cyprinidae; genus Schizothorax; species Schizothorax lantsangensis. The sequence continues at coordinate 31,927,185 of CM049847.1, read as the reverse complement.
GATTTAGAGCCATATTTTCTAAAAAATGCATCAAAATTAAGTGATTTTATGCTTAAAACATGAAAAAATATCTGTTAATGGAGTCAGAAAAATCAGCTTAATTCATAGGAAAAACAAGATGATTTTTATGACCCCATTAACTGATTTAAGTCTCGTTTTATACAAACTCACTTAAGATTTTAATATTTTTTTATGAAAAAAAAAGGTATCAATATTAAGAAAGTTTGACCTTATTTTTATTTGTTGTAAGCATGAACTCACTTAAGATTTGGAGCCATATTTTCTGAAAAATGCATCAAAATGAAGTGATTTTATGCTTAAAAATATCTGTCAATAGGGAATGAAAAATGAATTTTGAATTAAGTATATTTTCTAATTGTTCTTGTTTTAATTATAAACTTGCATTATTTTCTGAAAGTCATGTTTCTTTCACAGTAAATGTGTCTAGATTTAAGTGAATATTTCTGAATGTTTTTCTCCTCGTGGGACGTGACCCTGTTTCTAACTAAACGCTGGGTTTCAGAGTAAATCTAGCGTTCGTCATCAATCGCTGCGATTATTCACGGACTACAACTTCAAGGACAGAAAACTACATTTCTACCGAGAGGTCGTGACCCCTCCCTACCGCCAGCTGATTTGCATATAGTTCACTTTAACACCAAGTCACCACGACGACCATAACGACAACAAACGTGAAGGAGCCGCTCCTCGTGGAAGAGAAGTTGATCAGAGGAGCGTCATTATTAGAGCGTCACGACAATCACATCATCATCATCATCATCGTTTGCGAGGAAGCTACTATTTTTTTTGTCTTCAAAACCGTTCGATACATCGCTTATAGAAACGCCACAAAACCGCCACAGCCGAAAAAACGGTTACGAAAGCAATGCCGAAGACTTGGTTACGAGACGATTTCACAGATTAGCCAGTCAGAGGAAGATATTTCTGTTGATTCACATCGAGAAATTAAAATAAAATCCTGTCGCACAAATATACAACCAATCCGTTCTTAAAATGCCAGACCGGACGAGACCAGATCAGACCGGACCAGATCAGATCAGACCGGACCAGATCAGATCAGACCAGACCGGACCAGATCAGATCAGATCAGACCAGACCAGATCAGACCGGATCAGACCGGATCAGACCAGACCAGATCAGACCGGACCAGATCAGATCAGACCAGACCGAACCAGATCAGATCAGACCAGATCAGACCGAACCAGATCAGACCAGACCGGATCGGATCAGATCAGATCAGACCAGATCAGATCAGACCGGATCAGACCAGACCAGATCAGACCGGACCAGATCAGATCAGATCAGACCGGACCAGATCAGACCAGATCAGACCAGACCGGATCAGACCAGACCAGATCAGACCAGATCAGACCAGACCGGATCAGACCAGACCAGACCAGACCGAGATCATTCAAAGTCTGTTCAGATTGTCACAAGATTAGACTAAAAAAATAAAGAACCTCATTTTTCAGAGCATTAATACTGCGTTCACATCATATCACGAATATTACTGCAAATATCAGCTTCTGAGTCACAAACATCACATCTTTAATAAAGATTATGTGACATCATGTAAAAACAAAACAGATTCTGCAACACATTTAAAATATCATTTCAATATCAATATCATTTTATAAACGCTTCAGTATTTTTGTGAGCATACAGAGCTAAAAATCAATGTACCGATGGTGTATTTCACAGTCATCAACAAAGAACATTTCCAGAAACTTTCCAGAGTTTGTGGAAACTCTCCGGGTTTTTTGGGAAAGTTTTGGAAAATTTACAGGAAATTTTCCACCCCTTTGCAACCACAACAACAAGAGAGCAACACACAGATTCATTTTAGCATTACATCTAGGGATGCACGATATTGGATTTTTACCGATATCCGATATGCCGATATTTTCAACTAAACGATGCCGATACCGATATATTTCCTTTTGTTTGGAAACAACACCAAGTCTCTCCTGTGCAGAAATTATAAGCAAATTATTTTTAATTTTAGTTCGTTTTTAACAAGAACTTGTTTATTAGAATTAAATCAACAACAATGAAGTTCTTTTATAATGACAGTACATTGAAGACTTGAAAATAAATATTCAATCGCTGCATTTTTTTCTCATAAAGATGCTGTTAACCCTAACATTTTATTATAAGATTTAACATTTGTTGATGGTCTAAAGCAAGAGTTCATAATTTGTTTAAAAATATAACATATTACACATTAATGAATAAATCAGTATATATAAAGTTATTTAACTGAAGTGACATATTTGTGTTTTTTTTGTTCATGTAAGCTATAGCTTCTGCTATTATTGTTTACTCACACCGAACACATTCTGTAGTGCATCTCAGATTAAATACAGAGATCATAACACTCAATATAATCATCATTCAGACTAAACTGTGCTTCAGGAATGAGCCACACACTGATCTAATCACTAACACACCCTGAGCACATGTGAGTTACTGTATTCCTCTTATCAGCAACACATATCGGCATAACTTTTCATATCGGGCTGATGCCGATATTTACATTTAAAGCCATTATCGGCCGATTCCGATATTGGTCCGATAATATCGTGCATCGCTAATTGCATGCATTATAAATAAAAATATATAAATTCTGCACACTACTCAAGTTTGCATAATCATAGAGCAACATTTTGGTCAATCGACCTTTCTCAGGCTTACAAAACATGCAAAAGTATGAGCACGTCATTTAAACTGAGTACAATCAGCTGTTAGTAATAAATATTTTTATTTTTGTGAATGTGAATTTTTGCAAATATGTGTCCCTGCAGCACAAAAGCAGTCATAAGTAACACAGGTATATTTGTAGCAATAACCAACAATACATTGTATGGGTCAAAATTATACATTTTTCTTTTATGCCAAAAATCATTAGGATATTAAGATCATGTTCCATGAAGATATTTTGTAAATGTCCTACCGTAAATATATCAAAACTTAATTTTTGATTAGTAATATGCATTGCTAAGAACTTCATTTGAACAACTTTAAAGGTGATTTTCTCAATATTTAGATTTTTTTGCACCCTCAGATTCCAGATTTACAAATATTATCCTATCATAACAAACCATACATCAATGGAAAGATAATTTATTCAGCTTCTATAAATCTCAATTTCAAAAAATTGACACTTATGACTGGTTTTGTGGTCCAGGGTCACATATGTTTAAATTTAATTAATTAAATACAATTATTTATTTATGCAATTTTTTTTTATTAATTAATTTAATCCCTCCCCCCCAATCAGAGGCATGGTGATTTATTACTAACAGCTGATTGCATTCAATTTAAATGATGTGCTCACACTTTTATATGGTTTGTAAGCCTGAGGAAGATCAGTTGACTGAAACATTGCTCATTAATATTTCTGTGACCATGCAAACATGTGTTTTAATGCGTTTCTGTAATTCAACTAGAAAAACTGATTGATTGATTGATTTGGATGTGCGAGGCACCACATTTTTTTAGCATTATGTGCATTGCAATCATAACAATTTCAGAGTCCAAGGATGGTTTTTACATAATTACAGTCTAATAATTACAGTAATTCTGAAGAGACGTGAACGCAGCATTACACCAGCTCTGAGTTTTACTTCTTTTCTTAAATGGACAAACAATTTGTCCCAAAAAAAACATTTTGGACAGTTTTAAAGGTTGAGAAAGTAATATTTTGAGCAGCGTCGCAGCATGAAGAGCAGCAGGAGCACATCGCTGGTTTAAACCAGTGCAGATACAGTCACTTCCCTGGCATTTAAAGAAAACAACCCCAAAAAGAAAAAAAACAACAACAAATATAATATACCATAGAAACGTTTTACACCAAAAAATATAAAAATCACACGTCACATAAAAGGACTCGAACGCAAGCAACGTGGCCGCGTCCCATACATCCCTCGCGTCCCATCCACTTAAACATGGAGCGCGCAAACGCTCAGAGGGGATTCTGGGTAAGCGGCGCTCGCCGCGTGCGTTTGTCTGAAATCAGAAGATAAGAGCATCACGTCGTAAACAACACCGCCACCTCACCAGTACAAATCACACCACACGCGCCTAGTCACTAGAAAAAGCTATTGACTTCAATAGTTAAGCCACTTTTGGTACAATTGCAAAAAAGAGAGCTATCAAACAACTTTATAGTTTTTTTTTAAATGTTTTATAAATAATGCAAGATACTCTGTCTTTTTTGTTTTATATATATATATATATAAAATTCAAGACTCCACCATAAAGACAAAGATTCTTAGAATACGTTACGCAAATGTCACAGCAACAAAGTTATGGTAAAGCTTGTGAGATTCACCAGTTTATGTCACCCACCCGTCCTTCGTGGATTTTTTATCTTCTTGTTTTTAGTCCAAAAACTGGCACAGAACACACACAAAAAAATCTGGATTTACAGACAACGATAGACATCGTGAAGGTCACACGGCAACACAATACGTCGCATAACATAAACATGTTATTGCCTTGCCAATAAAAACAATCTCCTGTCCTGAAACGGACGAACGGAGCGCATAAACTGGTGGCAGATATTCTGATAGCTACCATATGAACAACATCAGCTGATTTGACTCCGCCTCCTCTCCTCCTGCCCGTCTGCGATTGGTCAGTGCATAAATGAGGCTTAGGTAAAGGGAGCTTCTCATTGGCTGATACTCTCCTACAGAAGAAGAGATTGGAAGTCCGAAGGGTTTAAAGTGTTTTGTGCCTGCAGTCCGTAAAACCAAAGGACGGAAAAATGGCGAAGAGAAAATCAACACAAACGCTGTATAAAAACTACAATATTACAATGACAAAGAACACACTTGGACCTCATGTGAAACGCACTATACAAAGTCGCCGATGTTTGTACAAAATTACAAATCTCACAGCAATACAACACACATCCACAAGGAAAATTTGGCTGCATGGTTTTAGATTCGAGTTTAGCAATTTGGAGATCGTTTTGGAAGCCCAAGTGAACTGACCGTCCTAGATGTGCTTTCCTTCTTTTGTAACCCAGAAAAGCCCACATTAGAGAGTACCGAAGGAGCATCCCGCACCTAAACCCTCATGCACTGACCAACCCGTCCAATCTGTGCACTACTAAGACCTCGCATCGGTTCTCGATTTAACTATCGTGATAACACTGGTGGCTCCCACCTTCCCGGGAACGAAGGGCCCGATGACGGAGGCCAAGGGCCCTCGGGGGGAGACGGGGACGGACGCGTTACAAACCGGGGCCACGGGCCCTCGGGCCACAGTTCTGGCGAAGCTCTGCAGAGCCTCGTATTTGGAGCGCAGTGCATCCAGCTCCACTTTCATGCTGGCGTTCTCCGAAGCCAGCTTCTCCACTTCCTGCTGAAGCTCCGCCTTCTGCCTCTCAAGCTCCTCCTTCTGCGTGACGCGCTTGACGCGGCAGCTGGCGGCGTAGCCCCGGTTCTTCAGCGTCCGCCGGCGCTGCTTCAGCTGAAGGATCTCTTCTTTGGTCAGGCCGCGCAGGTGCTGGTTGAGCTCGCGGACCGTCATGGACACCAGCTCATCGTCCGTCAGGCTCGTCCCGTTCTCGCCGGGCTCCCTCTTCACCTGAGAGTCCAGGAGAGCGCTAGTTAACATTCAACTTATTTAGAAGAACACAAAAAGATATTTTGAAGAATGTTGGTTACCAAACAGTTTTGGTTCCCATTGGCTTCCATTATATGGACAAAAAATACAATGGTAGTCAATGGGAACCATCAACTGTTTGGTTACCAACATTCTTCAAAAGGTCTTATTTTGGGTTCTTCTAAATATTTTAAAGAATGTAGGTAACCAAACAGTTTTGGTTCCCATTGGCTTCCATTATATGGACAAAAAATCTAATGGAAATCAATGGGAACCAAAACTGTTTGGGTTACAAACATTCAAAATATCTTTATGTTCTTTTAAATGTCTTCTAAAAACATCTTCTTTTGTATTATTTTCTAAATATTTTGAAGAATGTTGGGAACCAACTTTCATTAAATGGACAAAAAAATACAATGGTAGTCAATGGGAACCAAAACTGTTTGGGTTACCAATATTTTTCAAAAATATCTTCTTTTGTGTTCATCTATTTGTCTTCTAAATATTTTGTTGGGAACCAAACCGTTTGGTTCCAAAACCAAAAAATACAATGGAAGTCAGTGGGGACCATCAACTGTTTAGTTCCCAACATTCTTCAAACTATCATCACACAGGTTTGGGAAGATAAAACAGTGTCTAAATGATGATCTTTAATAACATTATAGCAGTCCACCCAAAAATAGGTCATTCTGCCATTATTTACTCACCCTCATGTCATCAAGCAGTTTTGGTTCCCATTGGTTTTCATTGTATTTTTTGTCCATTTAATAGAAGTCAATGGGAGCCGAAACTATTCGTTACCAACATTCTTCAAAATATCTTCTTTTGTGTTCTTCTAAATGGACAAAAAAATACAATGGAAGTCAATGGGAACCAAAACTGTTTGGTTGCCAACATTCTTCAAAATAACGTCACACAGGTTCTAAACGACACAAGGTGAGTAAATGAAAGTAGTCCAACCATAAATAAAAATTCTGTCATTATTTACTCACCCTTGTGTCATCATTTCACCAAACAGTTTTGGTTCCCATTGACGTCCACTGTACTTTTTTGTCCATTTAATGGAAGTCAATGGGAACCAAAACTGTTGGGTTACCAACATTTTTCTAAAATATCTTTGTTTGTGTTCTTCTAAATGTCTTCTAAATATTTTAAAGAACGTAGGTAATCAAACAGTTTTGGTTCCCACTGGTTTCCATTATATGGACATAAAATACAATGGAAGTCAATGGGAACCATCAACTGTTTGGTTACCAACATTCTTCAAAATATCTTCTTTTATCTTCTTCTAAATGTCTTCCAAATATTTTAAAGAATGCTGGTAACCAAACCGTTTCGGTTCCCATTGACTTCCATTATATGGACAAAAATTACTATGGATGTGAATGGGAACCAACATTTTTCAAAATATCGTTTGTGTTCATATAATTTTGGAATGACGGTGAGTAAATGATGATGATCATTAATGACCAAAAATGGACTAAACCTCATGTCATAATCAGTTCCCATTAAATTCCATTGTATTTTCTGTCAATATATTGAAATTAAATTACTAGCATTCTTC
>CM049847.1:31907484-31912484 GCA_027422415.1 Schizothorax lantsangensis | reverse complement strand
TGTGTGTATATGTCTGTGTGTGTGTGTATATGTCTGTGTGTGTGTGCATCACAAATATCATCACAACATTCAGGATATTTATTATTATTATTTACATTAATCATCTGCAGTCACTTAGTTTGACAAACTTCAGTCCGAAACAACCAGAAAAGCAAAACTCAGTGAGTGAGAGACAGAAGGGATGAAGAGAGAGAGAGAGAGAGAGACAGAGAGAGAGAGAGAGACACAGAAGGGATGAAGAGAGAGAGACAGAGAGAGAGAGAGAGACAGAAGGGATGAAGAGACAGAGAGAGAGAGAAGGGAGAGAGAGAGAGAGACACAGAAGGGATGAAGAGAGAGAGAGAGAGAGAGAGAGAGAGAGCTGGGGGTTGTTGGGAAGCTCTCGGTCAAAACTGCCTCTTCAACACATTTGTGAAGCGTAGCGGAGGGCAGCAGGATTGGGGTCGAGCGAAGGAGAGGAAAACAACTGAACTCAGCAGCCGACGCCAGAAAACATGCAATTAGACAAAGTTCTGCTGCAGGACCTTCAGCAGCTCAACACTTACTGGATATACCAGTATTATGATGATTTAATGCTCTTTTCTAGACATTAAGATTCCTAAACACATCATTAAAGGGATGTTTCAGCCAAAAATTATTTTTATTTACTCACTCTCATGTGTTTTCAAACCTGTATGACTTTCTGTGGAATTTAAAACATGTTGGTAACCAAAAAGTTTCGTTTCCCATTGACTTCCATTATATGGACACAAAACACAATGGAGGTCAATGGGAACCAAAACTGTTCGGTTACCAACATTATTCAGAATATCTTGTGTTGTGTTCAATTTGGGTGGAATATCTCTTTAAATATGACTATTATTTGCTTTTATTAAAAAAAACTAGGATTTTTTTAAATTTAAATTACATTGATTATTCTACATCATTTTAATTAGATTTAATATCTAATAAAATACTTATTTATTTGATTACATCAACAGTCTGAAATAGTGCCTCCCTTGAAGGAAAAAAAAGATGCTTATATAAACATTTTATATATAAATATTTTCTTATATAAATATAAATATAATAGCAAATGATAAATATTAAATTAATTTAATACATATAAGTAGTCATCTTTATTTATATAGTGCTTTATACAATACTGATTGTGTAAAAATAGTTTTATAATATATTTTTATATATATTATACATTTTATAATAGTTTATATAATAACTATAATATCATCAAAATTATATCTAGAAATATTTCTTTTTATAAATTAATTTTTAAATTAAATATCAAATATCATGAATAACTGCATTACATCAAAAATACCTAAAAAATATTTTTATATAAAATCAAAATAAAGCACATAATAAATATGAAATGACATTAATTTAATATATATGTATATAATATACTTGCATATTATTGCTCTTTTGTTGGTTTTGATTGCTTCTATTGTCCTCATTTGTAAGTGGCTTTGGATAAAAGCATCTGCTAAATGACTAAATGTAAATAATATATATAATTACTTTGTTATATAATAACTATAATATATTATCAAAATCATACCTACAAATATTTTTCTTGTATCAAATAAAAAAGCAAATAATAATGAATTAAATCAAATAAACATTGATTCTCATGAAATCTGTGGAGGTCTGTGTGTGTGCATATATACAGTAAGTATTAATATATGTAAAGATGGGCCAGTGATGCTCAGAAAGTGGGTCTCTGTCGCTCTGACCTACTTCTGCATGAAGGTTGATGTGGATAGGTGTGTTCGACTTTAAGCAGCGCTGCACAGAATGGTCAGTGTATGACATCACAGTACCACGAGAGCGATAAGAGCCGATGGATCCTATGCTATGGCTCTCGCGCTACTTTGATGTCATACACTGACCATTCTGTGCAGCGCTGCTTAAAGTCGAACGCGCCTAATGTTAGGTCTGCGGGTGACACGAGGGTGTGGTCACATGACTGATGCGAGTCACATGACTGATGTGAGGGTGTGGTCACATGACTGACGCGAGTCACATGACTGATGTGAGGGTGTGTTCACATGACTGACGCGAGTCACATGACTGATGTGAGGGTGTGTTCACATGACTGACGCGAGTCACAAGACTGATGTGAGGGTGTGTTCACATGACTGATGCGAGTCACATGACTGATGTGAGGGTGTGTTCACATGACTGATGTGAGGGTGTATGAGGCGCCATGTAGGATTTAAATCAAACTTCGGTTATCAATACATACGTATGAGGCGCCATGTAGGATTTAAATCAAACTTCGCTTATCAATACATACATAAAACACGTGCATATACACCTATAAATTACTCACATATACATGTATACTATTGGATGTTCAAAATATATATATGAAATACACATGCACACTAATATGAAATCCATACCAATACACCTTATGTTAGCAATGAATGCATATACACTTGTGAATAACTTGCATATACATATAAACTTGACGCATGCATACACCTATACATACTCGCATATACATATAAACTCGATCCATGCATATACACCTATAAACACTCGCTTATACATATAAACTCGATCCATGCATATACACCTACAACACCACACGCACATACATATAAACTCGCTGCACGCAGACACACCTATACATACTCGCATATACATATAAACTTGATCCATGCATACACACCTATAAACACTCGCTTATACATATAAACTCGATGCGCGCATACACACCCACAAAACACTCGCGCAAACATACAAAATAAAATTCACAAACGTGTACAATTCTGAGTTGTGTATATGTATATGCAAGTGATTTCATATGTGGATGTGCGTGAACTTTTCAGTGCAAACGGAAGGCATTTCAGTGTAAAAGGAAGCAGCGGCACTTCCGGCGGGACATTTGAAAATGCTTAACGTGGCTTAATGCATTAAAACAGTGTTTTTAAAAGACCAAACTCAATAAACACATTATTAATAAAGCATATAATGTATAGGCAAGCGTTTTCCTCCCATAAGGAATATGCTTAACCTGGCTTAATGCGTCAGTTTATGGGCGTCGGAACCAAAATAAATGTGGGTGGGTGCTATTTTCTGTAGTCTGGTGCCTTTTAATCAACGGAGTGTCCATTTACACAAAGTGCAAATAGGCCGCCTTGTTAGTAGGGGTTATTTACCTCTGCCCACTAACGTCACAACATTAGCCTACAAAACACGGCTATTTATATGCATTTCCAATGGTGCAGGTGGGAAAGCGTGTAGTACGCGAGTTCGTGTTTTTAACGCGAGAGACCCGAGTTCACGTCCGCCTTTTGCCGAAATCGTTCTTCTCCCTTTTCACATCTCTTATTACATCGGAAAGGCATTTGTTTTCAATAAAAATAAAAATGAAGTAAATAATCGACAAGTTTAAATAAAGTATCGGTAGGTGTATGTGAGCAGCAGGTACGCTCAGATGCTGTGTCTCAGTAGTGCAGCAGGAGTAACGAGTGAAAACACAGAATGGAGTATATGGACTCGGAATGAGCCGAGTGGAATAGATTTCAGGAAGCTGCAGTGTGGAATTCAAGGCTATAACTAAATGAAGTTTTATTTATTAGGGCATTCGTCATGTCATGTGGAATGGGTTTGACTGACTGCACTCTGAAAAGTGCACAGACATATTCACTGAATTAGAGACGATAAAAGTGGGTGGGTCTAATATCATTAGTCTTCAAAAGTGGGTGGGTCCTGTCCCACCCACATACAATGGTTCCGACGCCCATATACACATTATTAATAAATCTAATATACTGTACATATTTTATTAATAATGTGTTTACTGAGTTTGGCATTTTAAAAACACTGTCGTAACGCATTAAGCCAGGTTAAGCATATTCTTTATGGGAGGAAAATGCTTTACGCGTAATTAAACACGTTACGTTCTTATGCTGGACTCATCTGCTTGTCTATACATCATATGCTTTATTAATAATGTGTTTATTGAGTTTGGTCTTTTAAAAACACTGTTTTAATGCATTAAGCCACGTTAAGCATTTTCAAATGTCCCGCCGGAAGTGCCGCTGCTTCCTTTTACACTGAAATGCCTTCCGTTTGCACTGAAAAGTTCACGCACATCCACATATGAAATCACTTGCATATACATATACACAACTAAATCACGCGTCTTTCTTATCAGAATTGTACACGTTTGTGAATTTTATTTTGTATGTTTGCGCGAGTGTTTTGTGGGTGTATATGCATGGATCGAGTTTATATGTATGTGCGAGTGTTTATAGGTGTGTATGCATGGATCAAGTTTATATGTATATGCGAGTATGTATAGGTGTGTCTGCGTGCAGCGAGTTTATATGTATGTGCGTGTGGTGTTGTAGGTGTATATGCATGGATCGAGTTTATATGTATAAGCGAGTGTTTATAGGTGTATATGCATGGATCGAGTTTATATGTATAAGCGAGTGTTTATAGGTGTATGCATGCGTCAAGTTTATATGTATATGCAAGTTATTCACAAGTGTATATGCATTCATTGCTAACATAAGGTGTATTGGTATGGATTTCATATTAGTGTGCACGTGTATTTCATATATATATATTGAACATCCAATAGTATACATGTATATGCGAGTAATTTATAGGTGTATATGCACGTGTTTTATGTATGTATTGATAAGCGAAGTTTGATTTAAATCCTACATGGCGCCTCATAAGGGTGTGGTCACATGACTGACGCGAGTCACGTGACTGATGTGAGGGTGTGTTCACATGACTGATGTGAGTCACATGACTGATGTGAGGGTGTGTACACATGACTGACGCGAGTCACATGACTGATGTGAGGGTGTGGTCACATGACTGACGCGAGTCACATGACTGATGTGAGGGTGTGGTCACATGACTGACGCGAGTCACGTGACTGATGTGAGGGTGTGTTCACATGACTGATGTGAGTCACATGACTGATGTGAGGGTGTGTACACATGACTGACGCGAGTCACATGACTGATGTG
>CM049847.1:31879984-31894984 GCA_027422415.1 Schizothorax lantsangensis | reverse complement strand
ATTTTGTCAAAAGTACTACGGCTTTACCACCTGATACCATCATTGTACCACGGTACAGTTTTATTAAGGGTGTAAAACAGACAAAAGCGAGGAAGAGAAACGCACCTCGATCCGGTTCCAGCGCAGACGGTTCCGATGAACCAGCAGGTTCGGTTCCTCACAGATCCGCGCGTTTGTGTTGCTGTGTAACCTCTGGCTGACTAGAGGAGACACACACACACACACACACACACACACACTCACACACTCTCTAAATATAACGCGAGCCGAGTCCCGCTGATTTCTGCAAACGTTTCAAATCGAAAGCGACGATCAGAGCCGATGAGAGCCGATCAGAACCGGATCGGGGTGTGTGAGTGTGTATCGATGAGCCCTTTGTCTGCGCGCTGTCATCATGGCTCTGTGTGTGTGTGTGTGTGTGGCGGGGTTTTGAGCGGAATGACCCGATCGTGATGATTCAGCACCGCGAGCCCTTTAAAACGCGCGTCCCGCTTTAACGCGCACGCGGCGTCACGTCGCCTCGCCAGACAGACGCGCACACATATGAACCCTGATACTTATAGTAAACAATACAATACATATATAAATTAATTAATGTAATATTAACACAACTGCGTTATTATTGACAACTAATGGGGAATAACATTCTCATATGCATAAATAATAAAAATAGTAAAGCTGACATGTAATAAATAAACGCGAACTGATGCATAATGTTGTGATGCTGCAAAAATTAAACCAAACAATAAAACACTGATATATGTGTCTCTGGAGCACAAAAGCAGTCATCAGTAACACAGGTATATTTGTAGCAATAGCCAACAATACATTGTATTGTATTTTTCTAATATGACAAAAATCATTAGGATATTAAGATCATGTTCCATGAAGATATTTAGTAAATCTCCTACCATAAATATATCAAAACTTAATTTTTGATTAGTAATATGCTATGCAAATGACTTCATTTGACATGCAATAAATAAAGGAGAACTGATGCATAATGCTGCGAAAATTTAACCACAAAGTAAATCGCTGATATTTCAATTTTTTTTTTTTTTAAATAACCTACATACATTTTTTTACAATTTAATTTTTGAAATAACCAGAGTGAATAACATATATAATAATATTATTATTTTATTTTAATTTAACGCTATTACTTTGAATGTTATTCAGTGCCTCATGTGTTGAATGTATTTGTAAATGGTTCGTGTTCTGCACTAAAAAAAGAAACTGACACACACACACACACACACACACACACACACACACACACACACACACACGCAGTGTCGCGCACACTCAGCAAAACAGATCTGAGCGACTCCGCGCGCAACTTCAGCGCGTTTGGAAACACCGTGAAGAACGACGCACTCACCGAACGCGTCAGGAATCGTCCGGAGCAGCGGGTGACGGTGCCCGGTGGAACCGAGGAGAATCCGGCGGGAGTTTATCGCTGTTGTCGGCGAATTTGTGACCGTGTTGATCCTCTTTCTCTCGCGCTGAAGCCAGACGTCATATGATTTGCTTTGGTCACGTGGTTTCATTCATGAAGGGTCTACGCAACGCCAGCGCGACTCTTAAAGGAACACGCGCATGCTATGTATTGTGCATTTTAATACAAAACACATTAAGCACAACATATTTACAAGTGCTACTGATAATGTTACTTAAACGTACGTGAGTGTATTTGTTTCTAAGGTAAAGCAAGGCTGAGGAAAGCTGGAGCCTGCTGTTGCTATGGTTACAATCTCCTTTCAAGAAAATGATGCTGCTTTGGTGAATTAGTATTCTTCATGATTTCAACTTATGGATATTTTTAAATAAATGTAATAAGAAAAAATGTATTTATTGCCTAATTGTAATGAAATAAGTTTAAGAGTATTTGAGATCATCGCTACAAGCAAAAATATTAAAAATTAAAAAAATTAATGCACTGGCCAGTTTTGAGATTTTGGGCTGATATGCTTTTCATAACGTGTTGTTTCAGACTAGTGTAAAGATAACATCCAAAATACACTTTTAAGTGTTTATTTTATTGCATCTTATCTATTTGCGTCTATAGATTTCAATGTTAATACATATCTTTAAAGAGTTTTTTCTCCACTTCAGCAGCACTTACATACACCAAACTTTACAGTTTTATTCCTGTCTATATTCTGAAGGTTTTTACTGTGGGGTTTGTTCAAAATTAATTCACAATGATTTATACAACAGTTTAGTCCTAAAAACGTGGTGAAAATGTATTTTTTTCTCTCTGTTGAGAGTTGTTTTTTATTTATGGGGTGATAAAAAGAGAAATCCAAAATCCCCTCAGTATAAACCTTCAGAATATAGAGAGGAATAAAACTGTAAAGTTTGGTGTATGTAAGTGCTGCTGAAGTGCAGGAGAAAACTTTTAAAGATCTATATTGTAATTGAAATCTATAGACGCAAATAAATAAAGTGTAACAAAATAATGTATTTTGGATTTTTTCTTTACACTAGTCTGAAACAACACATTATGAAAGGCCAATCAGCCCAAAATCTCAAATCTGACCAGTGCATGAAATGTTTTTGCCTGTAGAGTCTTGCCAAAATATACATTTAAGTGTTTATTTTATTGCACTTTTTCTGTTTGCATAGATTTCAATTCATAAAAGTTTTCTCCTCCACTTCAGCAGCACACTGTAAAAAATGAATCATGGGTCTTGTAATTTTCATAAAAAAATTAAGGTGATAATTAAAAATAGTTAGTATATTTCATTAAATAAATTGTGATTCAGTGTTGTATAGAAAATATTGAGGACTTTTTACTAATAAAACCAAGAGCAGTTTTGAGGCTTGAATTGAGGAACTGATTAAACTAAAACAATTAAGGAAAGAAGGCTAGCTATTTATTTTAAGAGAATTAGCTCAATTTTGCAGTTTTATTTTAGCAGTGATTGTTAGTTCCCAGCATGCTTTGCATGTGGCTGGATATGGAGAGTAAATTTTGAAATGAAATGCTATTTTATGTGTTTTTGAGTCTATTAATGTTCAGTTATGTTTGATATTTGAAAGAGTTTGTTACATTGAAGTTTCCATTGTGCTGAAGAGTAGAGCTTATGGTTATGGATAATACTCCTATAATGCACTAAGCCTTGTTCAATGAGCAGCTAGTGCAGTATTTTCCTACTTGAGCTGTTTGGCTGTATACAGTCTTTAAATGTACAAAATAACTCAAAGTCAAATAGAAACAGGCCTCACTCAAAATCACAGACTTTTGAGAATCAACTTAAAATAAATAAGCACATTTCACTAATTATATTAAATTCATTGTGTCATAGATTAATATAGGAGATTTTACATGATTTATTCAGGTAGATTCCATTTAAAAATCCAGTCTTAAAAACTACTCAAAAATATTAAGTGTAATATTGTTAAGTAAATAGCCCGTTCCATTTTTTACAGTGCACTTATACACCAAAATGTATTTTTATTCCTCTCTATATTCTGAAGATTTTTACTGAGGGGTTTGTTCATATTTCATTCACACTGATTTATACAACATTTTACTCCTAAAAACATGGTGAAAATGTGTTTCTTTTTCTGTCTGTTCACAGTATTTACTAATGTATGGAGTGATAAAAAGAAAAATCCAAAATCCCCTCAGTAAAAACCTCTAATATGGCAACAAAATCATACAAGAATTTTGAACCTGACTTATATACCCAGATGAAAAACAAGTACACTTCCATTATGTACTTAAAGTGCTCTATTTTCGCACTAACATTTTGCGCACTAATTTTGTACTTAATATACAAAAAATTATCCTTTAGTACTTCTTAAGATAAACTTAAGATCATCTAAGTGTACTCAACTGTGCTATTTTGAGACACCATGAATATGAAGTAAAATGCGCTTTTAAAGGGATAGTTCACCCAAAAATGAAAATTCTGTCATCAGTTACTCATCCTCAAGTAGTCCCAAACCTGTATGAATGTGTTTGTTCTGCTGAACACAAAGGAAGATATTTTGAAGAAAGTTTGTAACCAGGCTGTTTTGGGGCACCATTGACTTCCATAGTAGGAAAAAAAATACTATGCAAGTCAATGGTGCCCCAGAACTGCTCTGTTTCCCACATTCTTCAGAATATCTTCCTTTGTGTTCAACAGAACAAACACATTCATACAGGTTTGGAACTACTTGAGGGTGAGTAAATGATGACAGAATTTTCATTTTTGGGTGAACTGTCCCTTTAACATACTATCTTTGTATTTAATAAATGTATTTAGTTACCACTTGTAGTACACTTGAACCCATCTTTCATTCACTAGCACACTCAAGTGTACTACAAGTGGTAGCTAAATACATTTTTTAAATATAAAGATATAAAGAACAGGCGTAGGGCTAAAGTGGTCCAGGATGGAGATCTCAGGTGAAGCTGCAGAAGTGCATCAGTTGTTCACACAGGAGGAAGCTGACCTGATGATTCACTGCGGTTTAGACGAACCGTCAGAACCAGAGCCCATCTTCCTCTTTCTCTCTGCAGCCGCCAGCTGTACGGCAATGATAAAATATATCAGTTCAAACACACACTTCTCTGTTCACACTGCTTCCCAGCAGCTCTTTTCAGAGAATCTCAGTGCTGCGGAAGCTAAAGAGCTGAAATGCATCTGCTGCACGTAAGGTGGTTTTGAGCGAACATCAAGATGGATTTGTGGTATCTAATGGACACTTCCAGACAGCGCTTAGATGTGTGTTGATTCTGTGCCAGATGTCAATTAGATGAAGCACTGGTCTCACAATAGTTCACCCAAAATATGTTGTTTTTAAACCTGTATTTCTATGAGCTGCACTTTAATGCACAACAAAACTAATGGGACTGTCAAGCTCAAAAAGAACAGAAAAGCAACATAAAAGTAGTTTTTGAACATTCAAAAAATAACGTTTCAGTAACTTATAAAGTTCTTTATACGTCGTTCATGGAACATTTTAGTTATAGATTTTTTTTATTTGTTTCTACTCATTTCAAAATGATCAGGTAACGTTCATGTTTCTAAAATGTTTGCAAATTGCTAAAATGGAATTCTTAGATGTTTGCTTAACCGCAGAAAAATTAAAACATTAAAAAAATGTAACATTTGAACAGTCAAAGTAGTAATGTTTCTATAACTTAATGTTATCAAAATGTTCTTTATACATGGTTCATGGAATAGTTTTCCTAGAAAATTTAGTTGGACATTCTTCTACATTGTAAAGAAATGCTATAGTTTTTACAAAATAATTTCGGCAGCTGTGGTTGCCGGAATAATTTTGTAAAAAATACCGAAAAACTGTAAACGCATTTACAGAACAAAACTGTAAAATTTACAGTATAAAACTGTAATTTACAAACAAGGAAATTTGAATGTGAACCAGTAAATTCAACAACACACACTGCTATTAAAATCTGTTTTGTACCTTTAACATACTGACAACCATCATAATAATGCAGGTTCGCCACAAGCAGAATTATATACTAATATACAGAAGGTGAAGTATATACTAATATATAGAAGGTGAAGTATATACTAATATACAGAAGCAGAAGTATATACTAATATATAGAAGCTGCACAGAGTCATTCATGCAAACACTAAACACCATCATGATACTTAATGCAATAAACTTTCATTAAACAACAGAAGATGTAACATAAAGCCCAAATGTACATAAGTGATAACAAAAACTATTAAAAAACATGATTATTTAAACAAAATACATTCAAATGTGGCGTGTCACGCAGGGAATTCTGGGAATATCAGTTTAATATCAGTAAATTATACATTGATTTGTTATTTTTTACTTCTAAAACTGTACAATTAACAGCATTTTACTGTAAAATTACATTAAATGTGTGGTTAGATCTTTTACAGTTTTACTGTTAACCTATTAACAGTTTTTTTCTGTAGCGTTTTTACATTTATGCATTTAGCAGATGCTTTTATCCAAAGCGACTTACATTGCATTCAAGTTACAGTTTTACATTTGATCAGCTCTAGCTTTCCCTGGGAATCGAACCCATGATCTTAGCGTTGCTAGCGCCATGCTCTACTATTTGAGCTACAGGAAAGCATACAAAATTTTACAAAATTACACTTTTTTTTACAGTGTAGAATTTTTTTAATGTTACTACCTTAAGAGAACATTCAAAAGTAACGTTCCCATAATGTTCGCAAAATGATAAAATGGAAGGTTTGCATAACCAAAAAAAATAAGTAAATAAATAAATAAACATTTAAAAAAAAATTAACATTCAAAAATAACATTTTCATAACATAATGGGAATGCTAGCACAACATTCTGGCGTTCTTTGGGATTAGCTTTATGCTATATATTCGTTTTAAAAACTATATTTCATACGAACTGTACAACAAAAGCAGACGGGCTGTCAATCTCAAAAAGCCAGAATAGCAACATAAAAGTAGTTTATATTCCTCATGATAATTTAGTGTCAGGTACAGACCACGATGTAAGCAATTATTTTACTTTCAGATGAACAATCCTGTTAAAACTACACAAACTAATCTGAAGCCGTGTAAAATGGTTCATCAATGGGCAAAAGCTCTTTTGAAGAAACTTGTTTGAGCAACTCGGGAACGGTGAAAACGGCTGATTGTGTTGGTGGAATATCATCAGAATATGATGAACGGCGTCCTGCGTGTTTCCAGAGGAATAACAGCAGCGTAAGATTCGTTTGACTTATCAGCGTTTGGCCGACCGAGGAAGAACCTCTGGAATAAAAGGAGGATTATGGAACTCTTTAGCGCCTCCTCAACTTCCAATCAGACACAAATAAACAGCAGCCGTCAGAAACACAAACACAAGAGCAGCTCTGGAACTAATCCTGCTGTCCCTGCGTGTGGACGTGAAGACATCGTCCTGAAGACACACGGAGGAACAGAAATCAACTCGGAAACGTTGTTGTAATTGAAGCAAGTATCAGGAATCAGACTCAGACAACTTTAAAAGACTTTTACATGATGACAAGGAAATAAAGAGCGGAAGGCTTTCATGAGGACGTCAACTTGAAGATGTCTTCTCATCTTTCTAAATGTTGATGTTTTCATATTGATCATTGTGGCTGCAATACAGAATAAACCCATCAGGATCACATGCAGAAGATCTTTAAACCTGCCATCAAACGCCATTATCTTGACTAAACGTCCTCAAAGTTGTGTTAACAAACGCTCTTCCAGTGACATTAATTTAATGTTTATTATCTTGTTCTCAAATCTTTAGCACATTTATACATCATTTATCGAATGTTTGTTTTTCCTGAAATGTTTTAGTTGGATGTTCGTCTAATGTTATCACAGACATTTAGAGAACATTCAAAAGTAACATTTACGTTTGCAAAATGATACATTTTACATTTTTAAAATAAGCATTCAGAGAACATTCATAAATAACGTTCCCTTAATGTTTGCAAAATTATGCAATGGAATGTTCCTTTAAAAGTTGCATAACTAAGAATAACTTTTCTTAAACATTTTAAATGTTCAAGTAACATTCATATATGTGACCCTGGAGCACAAAAGCAGTCATAAGTAACACAGGTATATTTGTAGTAATAGACAACAACACATTGTATGAATCAAAATTATACATTTTTCTGTTATGCCAAAAATCATTAGGATATTAAGATCATGTTCCATGAAGACATTTAGTAAATTTTCTACCGTAAATATATCAAAACTTAATTTTTGATTAGTAATATGCATTGCTAAGAACTTCATTTGAACAACTTTAAAGGTGATTTTCTCAATATTTAGATTTTTTTGCACCCTCAGATTCCAGATTTTCAAATATTGTTCTATCATAACAAACCATACATCAATGGAAATATTATTTATTCAGATTTCAGGGGATGTATAAATCTCAATTTAAAAAAAATTGACCCTTATGACTGGTTTTGTGCTCCAGGGTCACATATAACTTAATGGGAACATTAGCAAAACACTCTTAGAAGGCATTTTTGTTATCAGTGATTATTCTACAGTATTGTTCAGGCACATCTTCATGTGTTTGCTCTGCTGGTTCTCCGAGTTTGTGTCTCCCCTGCATGACCTTTGACCCGTAGGTCAGAGCAGCTTCAGAAGTGACCCTGACGCTTCTAAAACCGGTGTGTCTTCAGAGTGACACACACTCATCTCCATGCCAGCTGAGCAGAGAAACATCTACACAATGCAGCTCTAGAAATAGCCTGAGCCTCCAGCGTTCCTCACATCAGCTCGACTGACTCAGAGCTGCAGGTCCAGAACTCAACTGCACGCACAACATTCACACAACTACAGCTGTACGCAAGAAAAACATGCGCCTCTGCAGACTCTGATTTCTAATACATTTGAATTATTCTCTAGTTTTTATTTTTAATGTGTTTCTTCTGCATATTAACATGAAGCACTTGAGTATGAAATATGCTAAAAATATTCTTGCTTTACCTAAACTCACCACTGATATTAAATTGTTGTGCATGGTTGTCAAGAGCGTTGCTAGGGTGTCTTGAATTGTTGCCAGGGCATTGCTAGGGTGTTTTGATTTCTTGCCAAGGCATTGCTAGGGTGTTTTGAGTTGTTGCCAGGGTGTTGCTATACGTTGTTTTGGGTTGTTACCAGGGTGTTGCTATACATTGTTTTGAGTTGTTACCAGGGCGTTGCTATGCGGTGTCTTGAGTTGTTACCACACTTCAGCTATACTACCAGACTGTTACCAGGGCGTTGCTATACTGTTACCAGGGCGTTGCTATACTGTTACCAGGGCGTTGCCTTTGAGTTGTTACCAGGGCGTTGCTATACGTTGTTGAACCATTGCACCAGGGCGTTGCTATACTGTTACCAGGGCGTTGCAGTGTTGCTATACAGTTGTTACCAGGGTGTTGACGCAAAGTTGTTGTCATTGCACAGGGTGTTGCTATACGTTGTTTTGGGTTGTTACCAGGGTGTTGCCAGGGGTGTTGCTACCAGGGCATTGCTATACAGTGTTTTGAGTTGTTACCAGGGTGTTGCTATACGTTGTTTTGAGTTGTTACCAGGGTGTTGCTATACGGTGTTTTGAGTTGTTACCAGGGTGTTGCTACACGTTGTTTTGAGTTGTTACCAGGGTGTTGCTATACAGTGTTTTGAGTCGTTACCAGGGCGTTGCTATACGGTGTTTTGAGTCGTTACCAGGGCGTTGCTACACGTTGTTTTGAGTTGTTACCAGGGTGTTGCTATACGGTGTTTTGAGTTGTTACCAGGGTGTTGCTATGGGGTTTTCTGAGTTGTTGTCAGGGGTGTTGCTGTTTTGAGTTGTTACCAGGGTGTTGCTATACGGTGTTTTGAGTCGTTACCAGGGCGTTGCTATACGTTGTTTTGAGTCGTTACCAGGGCGTTGCTATACGTTGTTTTGAGTTGTTACCAGGGCGTTGCTATACGTTGTTTTGGGTTGTTACCAGGGCGTTGCTATACGGTGTTTTGAGTTGTTACCAGGGCGTTGCTATACGGTGTTTTTGGTTGTTACCAGGGTGTTGCTATACGGTGTTTTGAGTTGTTACCAGGGCGTTGCTATATTGTTACCAGGGCGTTGCATGAGTTGTTACCAGGTTGTTTTGAGTTGTTACCAGGGTGTTGCTATACTTGTTACCAGGGTGTTGCTATGCGGTTTTCTGAGTTGTTGTCAGGGGTGTTGCTGTTTTGAGTTGTTGCCAGGGTGTTGCTATACGTTGTTTTGGGTTGTTACCAGGGTGTTGCTATGGGGTTTTCTGAGTTGTTGTCAGGGGTGTTGCTGTTTTGAGTTGTTACCAGGGCATTGCTATACAGTGTTTTGAGTTGTTACCAGGGTGTTGCTATACGTTGTTTTGGGTTGTTACCAGGGTGTTGCTATACATTGTTTTGAGTTGTTACCAGGGCGTTGCCAGAGTTGTTGTTGCTATAGTTTTGAGTTGTTACCAGGGTGTTGCTATTGTTTTGAGTTGTTACCAGGGTGTTGCTATTGTTTTGAGTTGTTACCAGGGCGTTGCTAGTTGTTACCAGGGCGTTGTAGTTTTGAGTTGTTACCAGGGCGTTGCTATACGTTGTTTTGAGTTGTTACCAGGGCGTTGCTATAGTTGTTACCAGGGCGTTGCTATACGGTGTTTTGAGTTGTTACCAGGGCGTTGCTAGGTTGTTACCAGGGTGTTGCTATTGTTTTGAGTTGTTACCAGGGCGTTGCTATAGTTGTTACCAATTGTTTTGAGTTGTTACCAGGGCGTTGCTATAGAGTTGTTACCAGGGTGTTGCTATACGGTGTTTTGAGTTGTTACCAGTTGTTTTCTACCAGTTGGCGTTGCTATACGTTGTTTTGGGTTGTTTGTTGCTACCGTTGCTAGTTGTTACCAGGGCATTGGTGTTTTGAGTTGTTACCAGGGTGTTGCTATACTGTTACCAGGGTGTTGCTATACGGTGTTTTGAGTTGTTACCACTGTGTTTTGGTTGTTACCAGGGTGTTGCTATACGGTGTTTTGAGTTGTTACCAGGGCGTTGCTATACGGTTGTTGCTTTGTTTTGAGTTGTTACCAGGGCGTTGCTATACGAGTTGTTTTTGAGTTTTTGTTACGTTGCAGGGCGTTGCTATACGTTGTTTTGAGTTGTTTTGCAGGGTTGTTGCTATACGGTGTTTTGAGTTGTTGTTGCGTTGGGGTGTTGAGTTGTTACCAGGGTGTTGCTACCGTTGCTGTTTTGAGTTGTTACCAGGGTGTTGCTATACAGTTGTTACCAGGGTGTTGCAACAGGGTGTTGCTGATTGTTGCAGTTGGGGTGTTGCTGTTTTTGACTACCAGGGCATTGCTACAGTGTTTTGAGTTGTTACCAGGGTGTTGCTATACGTTGTTTTGAGTTGTTACCAGGGTGTTGCTATGGGGTTTTCTGAGTTGTTGTCAGGGGTGTTGCTGTTTTGAATTGTTACCAGGGTGTTGCTATACGGTGTTTTGAGTTGTTACCAGGGTGTTGCTATGGGGTTTTCTGAGTTGTTGTCAGGGGTGTTGCTGTTTTGAGTTGTTACCAGGGCATTGCTATACAGTGTTTTGAGTTGTTACCAGGGTGTTGCTATACGTTGTTTTGAATTGTTACCAGGGTGTTGCTATACGGTGTTTTGAGTTGTTACCAGGGTGTTGCTACACGTTGTTTTGAGTTGTTACCAGGGTGTTGCTATACGTTGTTTTGAGTTGTTACCAGGGTGTTGCTATACGTTGTTTTGAGTTGTTACCAGGGTGTTGCTATACGGTGTTTTGAGTTGTTACCAGGGTGTTGCTACACGTTGTTTTGAGTTGTTACCAGGGTGTTGCTACACGTTGTTTTGAGTTGTTACCAGGGTGTTGCTATACAGTGTTTTGAGTCGAGGGCGTTGTACGTTACCAGGGTGTTGCTATACGGTGTTTTGAGGCGTTGCTACACACTGTTTTGAGTTGTTACGTTGCTATAGATGTTGCTTTGTTTTGAGTTGTTACCAGGGTGTTGTGGTATTTTGAGTTGTTACCCATTTTGAGTTGTTACCAGGGCATTGCTATGGGTTGTTACCCTGAGTTGTTGTGCGATGTTGCTGTTTTGAGTTGTTACCAGGGCGTTGCTATACGTTACCAGGGCGTTGCTACACTTTGTTTTGAGTTGTTACCGTTGTTGCTACCAGGGTGTTGCTATACGGTGTTTTGAGTTGTTTTGAGTTGTTACCAGGGTGTTGCTATATGGCTATTTTGAGTTGTTACCAGGGCATTGCTATACTTGTTACACCAGTTGCTATATGGTGTTTTGCTTGTTACCAGGTTGTTATTGCTATATGGTGTTTTGAGTTGTTGGCAATGCTATATGGTGTTTTGAGTTGTTACCAGGGCGTTGCTATACGGTGTTTTGAGTTGTTACCAGGGTGTTGCTATACGGTGTTTTGAGTTGTTACCAGGGCATTGCTATACGGTGTTTTGGGTTGTTACCAGGGTTGTTGCTATATTGTGTTTTGAGTTGTTACAGGGCATTGCTATACTGTTGAGTTGTTACCACTGTTGCTATATGGTGTTTTGAGTTGTTGCCAGGGCATTGCTATGGGGTTTTCTTGTTTTGAGTTGTTACCAGGGTGTTGCAGAGGCATTGCTATACAGTGTTGTTCGAGTTGTTAGGGTGTTGCCAGTGTGTTGCTGATATTGGTGTTTTGAGCTGTTTTGAGTTGTTACCCAGGGCGTTGCTATAGGAGTTGTTTTGAGTTTTGAGTTGTTACCAGGGTGTTGCTACTGTGTTGCTACACGTTGTTTTGAGTTGTTACCAGGGCAATGCTATACGGTGTGTTTCGTTGACGTTGTTTTGAGTTGTTACCAGGGTGTTGCTATACGGTGTTTTGAGTTGTTACCAGGGTGTTGCTATGGGAGTTGTTGTCTGCTGTTTTGAGTTGTTACCCTATACGGTGTTTTGGGCATTGCTACACTGAGTTGTTACGTTGTTACCAGGGTGTTGCTATATGGTATTTTGAGTTGTTATTGCCAGTTGTTGTTGCTGTTGGGTGTTGAGTTGTTACCAGCTATACTGTTTTGCTATAGGTTGTTACCGTTGCTATACAGTGTTTTGAGTTGTTTTTGAGTTGAGTTGTTACCAGGGTGTTGCTATACGGTGTTTTGAGTTGTTACCAGGGCATTGCTATACGGTGTTTTGGGTTGTTACCAGGGTGTTGCTATATGGTGTTTTGAGTTGTTGCCAGGGCATTGCTATGGGGTTTTCTTGTTTTGAGTTGTTACCAGGGCATTGCTATACAGTGTTTCGAGTTGTTACCAGTGTGTTGCTATAGGGTGTTTTGAGCTGTTACCAGGGCGTTGCTATAGGGTGTTTTGAGTTGTTGTCAGTGTTGCTAGGGTGTTTTCGGTTGTTACCAGGGCAATGCTATACGGTGTTTCGAGTTGTTGCCAGGGCATTGCTATGGGGTTTTCTTGTTTTGAGTTGTTACCAGGGCATTGCTATACGGTGTTTCGAGTTGTTACCAGTGTGTTGCTATAGGATGTTTTGAGCTGTTACCAGGGCGTTGCTATAGGGTGTTTTGAGTTGTTGTCAGTGTTGCTAGGGTGTTTTCGGTTGTTACCAGGGCAATGCTATATGGTGTTTCGAGTTGTTACCAGGGTGTTGCTATAGGGTGATTTGAGTTGTTACCAGGGTGTTGCTATAGGGTGTTTTGAGTTGTTACCAGGGTGTTGCTATAGGGTGTTTTGAGTTGTTACCAGTGTGTTGCTATAGGATGTTTTGAGCTGTTGTTGCTCAGTGTTGCTAGTGTGCTATACCTATAGTTACCAGTGTTTTGAGCTGTTACCAGGGCGTTGCTATAGGGTGTTTTGAGTTGTTGTCAGTGTTGCTAGGGTGTTTTCGGTTGTTACCAGGGCAATGCTATATGGTGTTTCGAGTTGTTACCAGGGTGTTGCTATAGGGTGATTTGAGTTGTTACCAGGGTGTTGCTATAGGGTGTTTTGAGTTGTTACCAGGGTGTTGCTATAGGGTGTTTTGAGTTGTTACCAGGGTGTTGCTATGGTGTTTTGGGTTGTTACCAGGGTATTGCTGTAGGGTGTTTTGAGTTATTAACAGGGCATTGCTATAAGGTGTTTTGAGTTGTTGCCAGGGTGTTGATAGGGTGTTTTAAATTGTTGTTAGGTTGTTGCTATAGAGTGTTTGTGTTGGTACCAGGACGTTGCTATGTTGTTGAATTGTTGCCAGCGCATTGCTATAGGGTTGCTAGGGTGTTTTACTGTTGCTAGGGTATCAAGAGTTACTTTTTAACACATTGCCATGCAGTTGCTAAGGTGTCTGTTTTTAGCATTTCTAAAACTTACCTGTGGGATTTCTTCACCTGTTTTATGGGTCCGCAGGTGAAAATGGTGCATCTGATCAAGTGCTATCTTTCAGTACATAACCATCAGAACTAGTACTAGTGATGATTAACTAGACTCACTAAAAACTGAACTGTTCAATGAATGAAATCCTTTCGCAATCACATGGAGAAACGGTTTACTGTAAAGCACAAGGAAGAAGCGACTACTGAGAAAGCTTGTGCAATGCTGGAGGTTTCAGCGTTCAGCACCTGAAGGGTGGCGTGCCGTCGTGTGTTTGTTCTCCTGTATAGTTGAGTAATGGCTTTCAGAGAAAAACCTTCAGTTAATTTGCTTAAAGAAACATTAATTATTCATAGTTCGCTCCCTGTTTAATTACATGTCTGGAACAAACGCAACAATGTTCTTGCTCATCAGGAACACAGTTCATCAATGAAGCCGACGGAAATAAAACCACAAGCATAAGCAAAAACACAGCTTTTCTTTAACTTTCAGAACCGTTTATGCAGTTTTCATATTTCTGCAATAGAAATACACAGAACAGACAAACAGAAAGATGCTTCACGCCTGATAATCAGCTTACAAAACACTTTGGCTGTTTGACATTCATTATTTTCAAGAATTTTAAAAAGAACAAACAACAAATATAGAAGAGTGTCCAGGTTTGCAATAAATCCTGATAAAATGTTTCAGAAAGAACTTACAGGTAACGTATTCAAAAGAAATCAAGAGAGTAAATCCAATTTAAAGAGCAAAAAAGCTAAATAAAAGTTGCTATTCTGTAACATCACGTCCTGTAACAGCTCAGAGAAGTTGTGATATTCTGCTAATCAAAGAAAATCAACAGGTCAGAAAGTTCATGTGTGCAAAAGAGTCTGTTTCATCCTGGAACACAATGACCTAAAAACCTGTTTAGAAGGGCGTTGCTATAGGCTGTTTTGAGTTGTTGCCAGGGCGTTGCTATAGGCTGTTTTGAGTTGTTGCCAGGGCGTTGCTATAGGGCAGTGGTCTCAAACTCAATTCCTGGAGGGCCACAGCTCTGCACAGTTTAGCTCCAACCCTAATCAAACACACCTGATCCAGCTAATCAAGGTCTTCAGGATCACTAGAAGCTTCCAAGCAGGTGTGATTTGGAGCTGGTTGGAGCTAAACTATGCAGAGCTGTGGCCCTCCAGGAATTGAGTTTG
>CM049847.1:31869984-31877484 GCA_027422415.1 Schizothorax lantsangensis | reverse complement strand
CAATGTACTTCTCAAATAATAATAATAATAATTATTACAAATTTGTCATTCATGTTTTCATTTTAACAGTAAACCTGTTGTGCAGCACTTTGAAATATAATAAATTGTTGAATTTTCAATTGATTATACGTTAAAAGATTAATTAAACTGTTAAAGTTGTGAATTAATTTGATTACTACCATTTTTAATACATTTGTATTAATTAATAAAAATTAAAACAGAATTTCTGAAAAAAATAAAAAGCTTCATATGGCCCTATTATTGTAAAAATTGTAATCAGTTATAAAACCAATAAAGTATTACAAAATTCAACTGATTTTTGATTGTTAAAATTTAATTAAACCATTAAAATGGATTCCAGAAAATTAAAAAAATATATATTAATAAATTAATAAAATAAAAAATAAACAGAATTGGGAAAAAAATAAAACCGATTTTTTTTATAGGGCCTTAAAATTTGATAAACTATGCATTTCATATTTTCAATGCATTAGACATGCTTTTTTGATTACTAAATATTAATTTAACCATTAAAACTGAATCCAGAAACATAAAAGTGGAAAAAAATAAATAAAATGGATTTCATAAGGCTCTAGAAATTTAATTGTTGCTCAAATTTGACACAGTTGTTAAACTGTGCATGTTTCATAATTTTAATTCATTAGACATGCTTATGATTACTAGAAAAATTGTTTAACCATTAATTCAACCAAACTAAACCCAGAAAAATTAAAGTGTGTGTGTGGGGGGGGGGCTGTACCCCTGAAGGTAAACAGCATGACAGTAATTGAACACTTATTTGACTCCTCTAAACTCATTAACAAACATGCATAAGGCCATCAGCGTTTGGCACGCTTGTGTTAATCAGCCAATCCAAACGATCCCAGCAGCGTCAGCTGATTAATCGCTCTCTTACCAACACAAACCACTCATAACGACCCGACAGAAGTGGGTGTGGCGTCACGGGGAGGCTGAAATAATAAAATACAAAGGGGAAAAAGTGTCCAAAAGAAAAGGGGGTCTGGTGTCCTCGTCGTGCTGCGGGGCCTAAAGAGGCGATAAGGGGCGGAGTCCGGCGGCCGCACGCGCTCCCGCTCTGGTCCTGCGAGGGGCGGGGCTTCATCATAGCGGCGGCTCTTCCTCTTCTTGAGTCCGGCGGGACTTGCTCGGCCCGGCATCCTGGCCCGACGGCCACGGGTGCGGCTTTGACTCTGGTGGCGCGGCTGCTCCCTTCCTGGACCCACGAGGAAAGTGCACGGGGAAGAGACCGGTCTCTAGAGGAGAGGAGCCGGCATTTAACAGCGGCGGTGATGAGGCTTTCTTGGTTGCCTCATCACACGCCGCCAGTGGCTGTTTCAGCCCCTCCTCTCTCACACACCCACTGTCGGGAGCCTGGTGAAGGGCGGCGATAAGGGACGGGGAGTGCTGATAATTAGTGGGAGGCATACTCGTCACAATATATATATACAAACCCGATTCCAAAAAAGTTGGGACACTGTACAAATTGTGAATAAAAACAGAATGCAATGATGTGGAAGTTTCAAATTTCAATATTTTATTCAGAATACAACATAGATGACATATCAAATGTTTAAACTGAGAAAATGTATCATTTTAAGGGAAAAATAAGTTGATTTTAAATTTCATGGCATCAACACATCTCAAAAAAGCTGGGACAAGGCCATGTTTACCACTGTGTGGCATCCCCTCTTCTTTTTATAACAGTCTGCAAACGTCTGGGGACTGAGGAGACAAGTTGCTCAAGTTTAGGAATAGGAATGTTGTCCCATTCTTGTCTAATACAGGCTTCTAGTTGCTCAACTGTCTTAGGTCTTCTTTGTCGCATCTTCCTCTTTATGATGCGCCAAATGTTTTCTATGGGTGAAAGATCTGGACTGCAGGCTGGCCATTTCAGTACCCGGATCCTTCTTCTACGCAGCCATGATGTTGTAATTGATGCAGTATGTGGTCTGGCATTGTCATGTTGGAAATGCAAGGTCTTCCCTGAAAGAGACGACGTCTGGATGGGAGCATATGTTGTTCTAGAACTTGGATATACCTTTCAGCATTGATGGTGCCTTTCCAGATGTGTAAGCTGCCCATGCCACACACACTCATGCAACCCCATACCATCAGAGATGCAGGCTTCTGAACTGAGCGCTGATAACAACTTGGGTTGTCCTTGTCCTCTTTAGTCCGGATGACATGGCGTCCCAGTTTTCCAAAAAGAACTTCAAATTTTGATTCGTCTGACCACAGAACAGTTTTCCACTTTGCCACAGTCCATTTTAAATGAGCCTTGGCCCAGAGAAAACGCCTGCGCTTCTGGATCATGTTTAGATATGGCTTCTTTTTTGACCTATAGAGTTTTAGCCGGCAACGGCGAATGGCACGGTGGATTGTGTTCACCGACAATGTTTTCTGGAAGTATTCCTGAGCCCATGTTGTGATTTCCATTACAGTAGCATTCCTGTATGTGATGCAGTGCCGTCTAAGGGCCCGAAGATCACGGGCATCCAGTATGGTTTTCCGGCCTTGACCCTTACGCACAGAGATTGTTCCAGATTCTCTGAATCTTTGGATGATATTATGCACTGTAGATGATGATAACTTCAAACCGCAGCATTGGGGGAATTGGTGATCCTCTTCCCATCTTGACTTCTGAGAGACACTGCCACTCTGAGAGGCTCTTTTTATACCCAATCATGTTGCCAATTGACCTAATAAGTTGCAAATTGGTCCTCCAGCTGTTCCTTATATGTACATTTAACTTTTCCGGCCTCTTATTGCTACCTGTCCCAACTTTTTTGGAATGTGTAGCTCTCATGAAATCCAAAATGAGCCAATATTTGGCATGACATTTCAAAATGTCTCACTTTCAACATTTGATATGTTATCTATATTCTATTGTGAATAAAATATAAGTTTATGAGATTTGTAAATTATTGCATTCCTTTTTTATTCACAATTTGTACAGTGTCCCAACTTTTTTGGAATCGGGTTTGTATCTATATATATATATATATATATATATATATATATATCTATATATCTATATATATATATATATATATATATATATATATATATATATATATATATAGATATATATATATATATAGACTTTGTTCCTCCATTCTTTGTTTAGCTCAATTTAAAACAGCATTGTAGTGAGAAATCTACTCATCCTCTGATAAAAGTTGATATACTTCATATTTACACATGACTTACCTGTTTAACCAGCTGTTGTTCAGCATTAGCTTATTAGGTTTACATTGAAATATTATGAATTAAAATTACTTAATCTGTCTCTAAATGTTTGTATCTTTGGTATACGTCGCTCTTTTAGGGTATAAATCAAGATATAAAAACATATATATGTCCCTGCAGCACAAAAGCAGTCATAAGTAACACAGGTATATTTGTAGCAATAGACTAACAATACATTGTATGGGTCACAATTATACATTTTTATGTTATGCCAAAAATCATTAGGATATTAAGATCATGTTTCATGAAGATATTTCTACCATAAATATATCAAAACTTAATTTTTGATTAGTAATATGCATTGCTAAGAACTTCATTTGAACAACTTTAAAGACGATTTTCTCAATATTTTGATTTTTTTGCACCCTCAGATTCCAGATTTACAAATATTGTCCTATCATAACAAACCATACATCAATGGAAATATTATTTATTCAGCTTTCAGATGATGTATACATCTCAATTTCGAAAAAATGTACCCTTATGACTGGTTTTGTGCTCCAGGGTCACATATATACACACACACACACATATATATATATATATATATATATATATATATATACACACACATACTCTATGATTTTGTGGCTTGTGTTTTAGAAAATCAAATCTTTTTGTAATCTTGACAAAACATTGTTTGTAAGATCTGACAGTCAAGGTTGCATATTTGCTATCTGTTTTGTAATAGAAGTAATATTGTGACATATTGATTGATTTGTGACAGAAAACTGCATTAAAGAATTCAATAGAGTTTGAGTTATATTTGGTATAGCGCCCAAACACAACCTCACAGCAACCACAATTTTTGAGATGCCAACTTCAAATTTGGAACATAACTTGGTTAGACATATGACTTTGATTTTATAGCAATTTTAGAGTGAAACATTTTTTATAAAATAAAATAGTATACTACATTATTGTAAAACTAAACTTCCATAACTTTTTTTTTTTTTTTTTTTTAATGCTTTGACTTCAGCAATAATCTTGCTGTGTGTCTTTATATAAAAAAAACAATTAAAAAAAAAATTTTTTTTTTTTTTTTTTACAGGAATTACATCCATGTTGTAACAAGCATTGATAAACAAGTGTTGTTTTCAGTGAATTTATACGTCAAAATAAGACTCAAGTTTAGAAAAAAATCATGAAAGTGTACTATTTGAGTCCCAATAAGATGGAAAATAGCACTAAACTGATGAATCTGCCGTCTGTATGGTTTTGCTCTTGTTAGGG
Organism: Schizothorax lantsangensis; assembly: GCA_027422415.1. Taxonomy (NCBI): domain Eukaryota; kingdom Metazoa; phylum Chordata; class Actinopteri; order Cypriniformes; family Cyprinidae; genus Schizothorax; species Schizothorax lantsangensis. Next base: position 31,872,981 of record CM049847.1, on the reverse strand, counting down.
TTCAGCAGCTGTGGTCACCTGGTCCGGATGCAGGAGGCCTCCACGGCGTTGATGAGGAGACTCCGGAAGCCTCCGCTCTCCAGAAAGTGCAGTGCGTGGATGGTAGCGCCCCCTGGTGAGCAGACGTTATCCTTCAGCTGTCCAGGGTGCTGCTCCGAGTCCAGAAGCATCTTAGCTGCTCCCTGAGACAGAATAAAGACGTGTTTCTCAGCACGCTATAAACATGCACAGCACAGAGACACCATACAGTTCTGTCATAAACAGGGATGTCACGATATCAAAATTTCATGATATGATAATATCGCGATATTAAGTCCCTGATGCAAAATTATCGTAAAAAAAAAAAAAAAATTATAATAATCAAATCACAAATATATGTAAAATAAATAATTAAAAAGGAAAACAATATAAAACTGACTAGAATTATGCATTATTTCATAAAAATGCCGAATTAAAATAGTTAAAATTAATTTAAAATGAAACCAAATTAAAAAATAATAATGAATCAAATCACAAATATATGTAAAATAAATAATTAGAAAGGAAAACAATATAAAACTGACTAGAATTATGCATTATTTCATAAAAATGCCGAATTAAAATAGTTAAAATTAATTTAAAATGAAACCAAATTAAAAAATAATAATAAATCAAATCACAAATATATGTAAAATAAATTATTAAAAAGGAAAACAATATAAAACTGACTAGAATTATGCATTATTTCATAAAAATGCCGAATTAAAATAGTTAAAATTAATTTAAAATGAAACCAAATTGAAAAATAATAATGAATCAAATCACAAATATATGTAAAATAAATAATTAGAAAGAAAAACAATATAAAACTGACTAGAATTATGCATTATTTCATAAAAATGCCGAATTAAAATAGTTAAAATTAATTTAAAATGAAATCAAATTTAAAAAACACTAACTAAAAACTAATTAAATCATAAAAAATGTCAAATTAAAATAATTTTAAAATGAAAACAAATTTAAATAAAGCAGTCACTAAAATTAAAAATCATATCACAGAAATAATAAATAAATAAAAATAGAAAATATAAAAACGCTGACTAGAAATTTAATTTAAAGTTCAGTTATTCTATCTAATGCACTTTAAGAGTTCAGAATGAAGAGCTGAAACATGATCTTAACTGAGGGTGCTTTCACACGAGCACTTCTGGTGCGCTCCCGGGTTCGATTGACGTCAGAGTTCGGTTCGTTTGGATGATGTGAACGCTGTCTTCTGACCTCGGGTGCGCACCTGTGAACCGGACCCGAGTCTGCTTAAAAAGGGTGTCTGGGGTACGATTCGCTGCTGATGTGAACGCAATCGTACCAAATCACGGAAGTGAACTGCTATTAATGCCGTATTATTTGATAAAAATGTGTGTTTGTGTGTTTCACTCACTTTCCTGACGAGCCTGACTGACGCAGAAAGCTGTGTGTCTCATTAATGTTCGCCTTCAGCGTTCTTTATAGCATCTGAAGTACATTCATAAGACTGACGTAAGTGCCGTTATGCACTGAAGCTTTGTAAACAAAACGAACGTAAATATATAAAAGTGCAGAGAGCAATCTTATGCATTTTGCCGCCTTCTCCCGAGCCGTCGTTACTAAGCAAACAGCTGCTGGCTTGATGACGCAAACGAACTCGGGTTCAGACCCGAATAAAATAATATGAACACAGTCCAGCGGGGGTCAGGGGGGGCAAACGAACCGCGGTTCGGACCCGAATAAAATAATATGAACACAGTCCAGCGGGGGTCAGGGGGAGGGGGGGGGGGGGGGGGGGGCAAACGAACCGCGGTTCGGACCCGAATAAAATAATATGAACACAGTCCAGCGGGGGGGGGGGGGGGGGGGGGGCAAACGAACCGCGGTTCAGACCCAAATAAAATAATATGAACACAGTCCAGCGGGGGTCAGGGGGAGGGGGGGGGCAAACGAACCGCGGTTCAGACCCAAATAAAATAATATGAACACAGTCCAGCGGGGGTCAGGGGGGGGGGGGGCAAACGAACCGGGTTCAGACCCAAATAAAATAATATGAACACAGTCCAGCGGGGGTCAGGGGGAGGGGGCAAACGGGTTCAGACCCAAATAAAATAATATGAACACAGTCCAGCGGGGGGGGGGAGGGGGGGGGGGGGGCAAACGAACTCGGGTTCAGACCCAAATAAAATAATATGAACACAGTCCAGCGGGGGGCAGGGGGGGGGGCAAACGAACTCGGGTTCGGACCAGGCAACCGAACCAAGTGTGAAAGCACCCTAAGAAACTTAAGTCAGAAAAAGTCTGAATTGACTCGTAGCTGAACTTTAAAGACGACTCAAGCCTCTTTTTATTAGTGATATACTGTCTCAGTCTATATTACACTCACACTGCTGCTTTAGGAAGACAAACTAATTAGAATATGATAATAATAATGACAGTAATAGCCATATATTGTAAAACAGTTGCACTGTAAAATAAATGAAAATGAATATTTCATAGGTATATTATTATTGCTTTACACTACAATACTTCTTTCCTAATTTCTACACTTGAAAGAGATATTTAGAGTTTGGACTTCATTTAAACCGCTCGCTGTCAGTAATTCATGCTGCACTTTAAGCTTTTATTTTGAAGGAAACTCCAGCTTCAGTGAAAACAGACACAAAAACACGTCTCTCTACAAATCTAGTGAAACGCTGTAATCATCTGCAGCTGAAATAAAGCAGAACTTGGTTCCCAAACGTGTGCTAAACTCACATCAGTGTAATAAAGGAGTTGACTGCATCATTCAGTGTGAACGAAGCCGTTCTGAGACGCAGAAAACACCGGATCACGAGCTGATCGTCTGAATCTTTAAAACAGATTAGATTGTGCTTTCTTCATTTGACAGATAACACAACTTTACAGACCTTTTATGTTAGAATAAGACGTTTAAATATATCTACACTCTTCTATCGTTTCATATCGTCATGTGATCATGATAATATCAGACAG
>CM049847.1:31852484-31864984 GCA_027422415.1 Schizothorax lantsangensis | reverse complement strand
AGTCACAATCACTGCCGAATAATCCAGATGATGTCAACCATATTCATATTAGAGGAATAGTTCAGCTAAAAATGAACATTTACTGAAAATGACTCATCTGAGATCAGGATGAGTTTGTTTCTTCATCAGGTTTGTAGAAATGTGTCTCTGCATCAGTGTCTCAGCAATGGATGCTCTGCAGTGAATGGGTGCCGTCAGAATGAGAGTCTGATAAAAACATCACAATAATCCACAGCACTCCAGTCCATCAGTTAACATCTGGAGAAGACAAAAGCTTTAAAGTTTCAGAGTGTTTTGTCTTGTAAACGCTGCTTGATCTGATGCAGATTTCTCTCCTGATTCAGACCAGAACACTTTTTCACTGAGGAAGAGTTATTATGGATTATGAACTCATATTTGAGTTATAAACGTCTTAATGCTGGATTTGTTTCATCTTTTGTCTTCTCCAGATGTTAACTGATGGACTGGAGTGCTGTGGATTATTGTGATGTTTTTATCAGACTCTCATTCTGACGGCACCCATTCACTGCAGAGCATCCATTGCTGAGACACTGATGCATTTATACAAACCTGATGAAGAAACAAACTCAGATGGACTGAGAGTGAGGATATTTTCAGCTATTGTTTATTTTTGCGTGAACTATTCCTTTAAACTCACAGGTGTGTAGAGAACTAAACGAGTTGTTAATAGCATCATTCAGTGTATTATTAAAGCAATCGTCCTGATGTTTAAGTAGTGTTTCTCGCACCTTCTCAATGGAGCTGATGGTGACTCCAGCGGCGCAGGAGACGATCAGATGACGGTCCTCGATATCTGGACCGATTTCATCCAGAACGAACGGGATGATGTGTGGTTTGACGGCCAGGAACAGAACGTCGCTCTTGTGCGCCGCTTCTTTGTTGCTCGTAGTGAAATTGATGCCCATTTTCTGAGAAAGCATCAAGGAAGAGAAGGATCTTGTTATACTATAAACAGCAGACGGCTCAACACACACACACACACACACACACACACAGACACACAGACACACAGACAGACAAACAGACACACAGACACACACAGACACACACACACACACAGACACACACAGACACACACAGAGAGACACAGAGAGACACAGAGAGACACACACACATACAGAGACACAGAGAGACACACACAGACAGACACACACAGACAGAGAGACACACACACACACACACACACACACACACAGAGAGACACACAGAGACACACAGACACACAAACAGTCACACACACACACAAACAGTCACACACACACACACACACACACAGACACACACACAGACACACACAGAGAGACACACACACATACAGAGACACAGAGAGACACACACAGACAGACACACAGACAGACACAGAGAGACACACACACATACAGAGACGCAGAGAGACACACACAGACAGACACACACAGACAGACACAGAGAGACACACACACATACAGAGACACAGAGAGACACACACAGACAGACACACACAGACAGACACACACAGACACACACACATACAGAGACACAGAGAGACACACACAGACAGACACAGAGAGACACACACACATACAGAGACACAGAGAGACACACACAGACAGACACACACAGACAGAGAGACACACACAGACACACACAGAGAGACACACACACACACACACACACACACACACACACACACACACACACACACACACACACACACACACACAGAGACACAGACAGAGACACACACAGACAGAGACACACACAGACAGAGACACACACAGACAGAGACACACACAGACAGAGACACACACAGACAGAGACACACACAGACAGACACACACACAGAGAGACACACAGACAGAGACACACACACAGAGACACACAGACACACACACACACACAGAGAGACACACACAGAGAGACACACACACACACAGACACACAGACACACACACACACAGACACACACACACACAGACACACACACACACACACACAGACACACACACAGACACACACACAGAGACACACACACACACAGAGACACACACACAGAGACACAGACACACACACACACACACAGAGACACACACACACAGACACACAGAGAGACACACAGACAGACACACACAGACACACACACACACACACACGAGTTCAGGTTTACACACCCGTAGACCGGAGACTGTCGGCAGATCTGTGTCTGGTGAACTCGCTGTGATTCTGTTCGCAACAATTACACCTGAAAAACAGACAAAAAAGGACAATATTTGTCTGAGATACAACTATTTGTAAATCTGGAATCTGAGGGTGCAAAAAAATCTAAATATTGAGAAAATCATCTTTAAAGTTGTTCAAATGAAGTTCTTAGCAATGCATATTACTAATCAAAAATTAAGTTTTGATATATTTACGGTAGGAAATTTACTAAATATCTTCATGGAACATGATCTTAATATCCTAATGATTTTTGGCATAAAAGAAAAATGTATAATTTTGATCCATACAATGTATTGTTGTCTATTGCTACAAATATACCGGTGTTACTTATGACTGCTTTTGTGCTGCAGGGACACATATAAGGATGAAATATGAGTAGTGCACAGATTCAGAAACCAAAAACAACAAGACGTGGAATAAATACAACTATGACACTTTAATTGTGTGGTTTGTTATTTTAGGAGCTGGACAGACGTGGACTGGTTCCTGCATGAATCACAGAAATATGACGTACACAGCTGATCAAAATATATGCTCTTCTGCTCACCAAGGCTGCGTTTATTTGATGAAAAATACTGTAAAAATTCAGAAATATTATTATAATGTAAAACAGCTGTTTTCTATGTGAATATGTGTTAAACTGTAATTTATTTCTGTGATCAAAGCTGTATTTTCAAGCATCATTACTGCAGTCTTCAGTGTCACATGATCTTCAGAAATCATAATAATATGCTGCTCAAGAAACATTATTATTATTATCAATGTTGAAAACAGTCGTGCTGCACAATATTTTTGTGAAAACTGTGATACATTTTATTTTTCAGGATTCACAGATCAGTTCAGAAGAACAGCATTTATTAGAAAAGACATTATAAATGTCTTTACTGGCATTTTTGATCAATTTAATGCATCCTAGGTTAATTAAAATATTAAATGTTTTTTGACTCTAGACTTTCACACAATGGTTTCATGGTTTCCACAAAAATATGAGAATGAATATTATTATGATTTCTGAAGATCATGTGACACTGAAGACTGCAGTAATGATGCTGAAAATACTGCTTTGATCACAGAAATAAATTACAGTTTAACACATATTCACATAGAAAACAGCTGTTTTACATTATAATAATATTTTAGAATTTTTACAGTATTTTTGATTAAATAAACGCAGCCCTGGTGAACAGAAGAGACTTCTCTCCAGCTTTTGGCCAGTAGTGTATGTAAACACAATCCTGATCAGTTGGTTAGTTAGTGTTAGAGTATGGTCATCTTGACCCGGTTCTGACCCGCCGCTGTGAAGCCCTTGACCAGGGCATGTGCCAGCTGACCCGCTCCGATGAAGCCCACACTCATCCTGATGATGACCACACACCTGACAATACATGAGAATTAATAAAAAAATATATATATATATCACACTTCATCCAAAGCAACTTTGAATTGCATTAAAACACACACTTATTCAGTTCATGCATTCATTGGAAATCAAAACCATGGCATTGAGAGTGCCCTGAAGTATTAAAACATAATCTGTGTCATTATAAAGCTGGAGGAAAATTTGAAAAATTGCAATATGTCTGCAACATCAACTGCACTTAAATCAATTATTTGTTACATTGTATCAGCAATCACAATCATATTACTTGCTACATTGTAACATCAAGACCATTTGCAAAATGTGTTTAGTTTCAATGCACATCAGCTACTGTAATATTGTTATCATACACAATACACTCCAGATATGTTGTTATTGTTAGTATAATCAGTGCATATTAATAACCAGCCTGATACATCACTATCATGATTGTCTAAATATTTCATCATCTCAGGAAACAGAACATTTTCTCACCTCCGCAGAGACTGAACGGAAGATTCGGTTCGGGGTTGTTTATCAAGCTGGAAAAACACTAATTGATGTCAACGTGGCTTCCTTCCCTCCATGTGCAACGGGACAGCGCTCTGACTGACGCGCGAACCGACCAATGAGAGACGAGATGCTGTGGCGTCAAACCAATCAGCGCAGCGGATGCAGCGAGGGCGGGGTTTGCAACGGAGCGCTCTTATTGCATCAGTTCCTGTAGAGTGTGTGTGTGTGTGTGTGTGTGTGTGTGTGTGTGTGTGTGTGTGTGTGTGTGTGTGTGTGTGTTTTATATAGACACGTCACACAACCCTGACAGTTTGCATGCATGTAGAAGTTAACTGTTAAAAAACAATAAAATTCTTCCTTCAAATTACCATGATGCCATAATATTTATGAATTGACAGCAATTTAACATCACTTAAACAAAGAGACAAATATTATTCAGAACCATTTATTAAACTAACAAAGGTTGCAATAAATGTTATTTAACTATTAAATTGAAATTCCAAATGCACTAAAACCAAATGTTTTGCATTATTTAATTTTTTATTTATTTAATTATTAAATCCTGTTTTTAAATTAAATATTTTATCAACTTGTCAAAAGTGCAAAGCATAGTTTGCTATAATTTGAACTCAGAATAAGAGTTAAAACTGGAACCAGGTTTATTATTGCTAACTAAAATGAAAACTATATAAAAAAAAGTTAATTGAAATGAACTTGAAACAAAATAAAATATAAATATTAGATTAAACTAAACTAAATGAATTAAATTTAGGTTGAAGCACTAAAATGACTAGCTGAAATAGGTTAAATAACAACTAAAACTAAAATAATAGAACTAAACCTGAAATAAAAATAAATTAAACCTAAATAGAAATATATATATATTTAAAAAACACTAATAAAAACGACAAATGCTCAAAACAAATTTCTAAAAAATTTAAAAATTAAAAAGCAACACAACAGGATTCCATTAAGATTGGTACACAATTATGATTGAAATTCATTAGCATGGAATTAACATATTTTTTGTCACTCCAGTTACACGACAATCAGAGTCCATTGAAGCGCTGGACCCCAGATGATGCTTCAGGTCAGAGGTTCAGAGGTCAGAGGTCACGCATCCCTCAGCACAGACTGATCCACGCGGATCAGAATCCAGCATCAGCTTAAGACGGATTATCAAAGAACCTCAAGTATGTTTATCCAAAGTCAGGAGAGCATTGAAATTCCCTCTCATGAATTATACATAAAAAAACATTCAGTTTTTTCTTTTTGTCCACCATTTACATACAAAAGTCTCAGTAGTGGTTGAAAAACATGACTATTAGCCCTGTAAAGCCTGACATATGAAATAATAATCAGAGAAATCAATTATATATTTTTAAATTAAACAGTTTATTGAACCTTTAGACACGATACCATAAAAAGTGTTTTTTGTTGAGTATCATATTTGATCCATCATCAGCTCATATAGTCTGATATAGTGAGAATATGGAGGAAAAACAGCTTAATTTGATTCAGAGACTCAAACTGAGCAAAAATATGAATTTGCTGCAGATGCTGATATCTCTATGATGAATGAATTCTGATGCTCGTGATGTAAATCAATGAGATCTTTATAACAGTAGAGTAGATACTGATATAAAATGATTTCTTGAAGCATCTTGGAGACACAGTTCTTCTGAGAAGCCCAATAGAAACCATCACAGAAATTCCAATGGTTTCCATTAAAATACCAATATAAACCATTAGCTTTTTCCAGTAAAACATTACAAAATTCCTTTTTGTAGTGTGTTTTGGGCATTTTTCCAATATGATTTAACATCCCACCAATACAATCCATCACATACCAGTAGACACCATTATAGTTTCCATTAAAACCAATACTATTCCCATTATAACCATTAAATCATTACATTTTCTATTGTGTTTTGGGCAGGGTTCTATTGTTTTTTTCTGTCTTAGTTTGTTCTGTTTCTTCATGTCATTCCAGACAGACTGATGATGATCAGATCTCAAAAATATCACTGGATTATTACAATTAATGGCTAAATTAATGTTTGGAAATGTAAACTGATATTTCCTACTCACACTACAGCAAAAGACTGACTTAAAAACCATTTTTAGCTGCTGAAAATACTAATTAATCACTTTATATATTTAAAACATTCAGAGAACATTCAAAAATAACATTTTCATAATTTAACAGGAACGCTCGCCATGTTTTTGGTTCATATCGGAGCATGTTTTAATCATCACGTGCTTTAGTGAGCAGCTGATGGAGAATGTGTCTGAATAGTGTTCATGCTTGTGTGCTAAATATACAGAGAGATCCACAGCAGCTGCTGTCTCACTCATCTGTCCGGCGTTAATGCATTCCGCCATTTTAACCGTCTGCGCGAGCGCCTCACCTCAGGGCGAAGCGCGGGAAACCTTCCCGCCTCCTGACAGAAAGTTCGAGCGCCCGTCTGCCTCTTTTAATAAGTTAATTAAAGTCCCGCAGCGTGGGCACAATATGTCTCTCTGTGCCCGCCGGAGCGTGACGACACTCATTGGCTTTCTCCCTCAAATCCCCTCAGATTTATTAAAAATACCCAAATACATGAATCAGTTCTGTCTGAAAGGGAATCCAGGCGAAGCGCGGACGACGATTTCTGTCACCGTGATTAGACGGAGACGGGTGCCAAATCCACAGATTGACGGGTTTTCTTAAGGGGCTCATTTGGCGCGGAAAAAGAGAGAGAGAGAGAGAAGAGAGAGAGAGAGGCGCCCACACACACAGCGTTCCCGCGCTTTCTGTATTCTGCTCGTATTTCAAACGCTGAAATTACCGCCGGATTAACGGCTTTCACACAAAGGAGGCGTCAGGTCCCTGATAGCACGAGTACATCACAGAGATATGTGACCCTGGACCACAAAACCAGTCACAAGGGTCAATTTTTTTAAATTGAGATGTATATATCATCTGAAAGCTGAATAAATAATATTTCCATTGATGTATGGTTTGTTATGATAGGACGATATTTGTAAATCTGGAATCTGAGGGTGCAAAAAAATCTAAATATTGAGAAAATCACCTTTAAAGTTGTTCAAATGAAGTTCTTAGCAATGCATATTACTAATCAAAAATTAAGTTTTGATATATTTACAGTAGGAAATTTACAAAGTATCTTCATGGAACATGATCTTAATATCCTAATGATTTTTGGCATAAAAGAAAAAATGATAATTTTGATCCATACAATGTATTGTTGGCTATTGCTACAAATATACCTGTGTTATGACTGCTTTTGTGCTCCAGGGTCACATTTGACGTCTGCAAGACGTTTTTTTTTAGAGTGTTTGCTCATCTACAATAACGTCTATAGGACGTTTCCTATCAGATGTCAAATAGACGTCTATTAGATGTCTTTAAGATGTTTATGATTTAGATTGTATGTAAAACTGACATCTTACAGATGTTTGTACACAGCAGATGCTTTCCAGATCAAGAGATCTTTAACAGACATCTTGCAGACGTACGTGTGCTATTTGGGATACTATATACACTATATTGCCAAAAGTATTGGCACCCCTTCTAATGAACAGGTTTAGTAATTTCTATGAGTACAAATCTTAATGTTAAAGCATATAATGATATTCTAGGAAATTGTGTGCTTCTAATATTATAGCAACAGTTTGGACTCTTTTCTATTCTAACATGACAATGTCTCTGTGTATAAGACAAGGTTCAAAAAGAAAATGATTGATTGAGTCAGTGTGGAAGAACTTGACTGGTCTGCATAAAACCAAGTCCTAATCCCAGTTTAACACCTCTGGTGTGACTGTAAATGCAGACCTTGAGACAAAAACTCATCACCAAACACCAATGACTTGTACATATGGGTTCAGTCATTTTAGACACTTACAAAACTGTTGAAACAGAGATGAAATACCATTTTTAAATACATGAATTATGTTCCCATCGTTGTTGCCACAGATTTGGAAGTGCATTTTTCTGTTCTAAAGAAGGGGGTGCCAATACTTTTGGCAATATAGTGTATATAGTATCCCAAATAGCACAGGTATGTCTGTAAGATGTCAGTTTTACATACAATCTAAATCATAAACATCTTAAAGACATCTAATAGACGTCTATTTGACATCTGATAGGAAACGTCCTATAGACGTATTACAGATGAGCAAACACTCTAAAAAATATCTCTTCCAGATGTAAATGCAGACGTCAAATAGACGTCTCCGTGATGTATGCATGCTATCAGGGGAAGCTCTTGATATTCAGGGGCTCGTAGGTGATGTGAGGGTCGTACGAGGGACTCTTTAATGTCTGTAGAAATGGTGGATACGTGATGAATACTAATGAACCCGACCACACAGGTCTGTTATTGAAAAGCAGCTCGCGTTCAGGTGCGTTTGGATCATCAACGCCTCTAATTCATTAAAAGATGAACGCTTAATGACTTTTTAATTAATATTGATTCATTCAACTTGACTGGCATGTCAAAAATATGCATGAGCGGATCATCACAATAAAGCACAGGAGGTGCCCTAAAAATGAGTTTGGCTGCGTCCAAAATTGCATATTTCTACTGTATTTTTATCGTAATTGTAGTTTTAACTTATTTCTCAGAATTGTGAGATAATATCTTGTAGTTTTAACTTATTTCTCAGAATTGTGAGATAATGTCTTGTAGTTTTAACTTATTTCTCAGAATTGTGAGATCATTTCTTGTAGTTTTAACTTATTTCTCAGAATTGTGAGATAATATCTTGTAGTTTTAACTTATTTCTCAGAATTGTGAGATAATATCTTGTAGTTTTAACTTATTTTCTCAGAATTGCGAGATAATATCTTGTAGTTTTAACTTATTTCTCAGAATTGTGAGATAATATCTTGTAGTTTTAACTTATTTCTCAGAATTGTGAGATGATATCTTGTAGTTTTAACTTATTTCTCAGAATTGTGAGATGATATCTTGTAGTTTTAACTTATTTCTCAGAATTGTGAGATGATATCTTGTAGTTTTAACTTATTTCTCAGAATTGTGAGATAATATCTTGTAGTTTTAACTTATTTTCTCAGAATTGTGAGATGATATCTTGTAGTTTTAACTTATTTCTCAGAATTGTGAGATGATATCTTGTAGTTTTAACTTATTTCTGAGAAATGTGAGATAATATCTTGTAGTTTTAACTTATTTCTCAGAATTGTGAGATAATATCTTGTAGTTTTAACTTATTTCTCAGAATTGTGAGATAATATCTTGTAGTTTTAACTTATTTCTCAGAATGAGATAATATTTGTAGTTTTAACTTATTTTCTCAGAATTGCGCGATAATATCTTGTAGTTTTAACTTATTTTCTCAGAATGTGAGATAATATCTTGTAGTTTTAACTTATTTCTTTCAGAATTGTGAGATAATATCTTGTGTTTTACTTTTTTCAGAATTCAGAATTGTGAGATAATATCTTGTAGTTTTAACTTATTTTCTCAGAATTGTGAGAGATATCTTGTGTTTTAACTTATTTCTCAGATTGTGAGATGATATCTTGTAGTTTTAACTTATTTCTCAGAATTGTGAGATAATATCTTGTAGTTTTAACTTATTTCTCAGAATTGTGAGATAATATCTTGTAGTTTTAACTTATTTCTCAGAATTGAGATGAGAGAATATCTTGTAGTTTTAACTTATTTCTCAGAATTGTGATAATATCTTGTAGTTTTAACTTATTTCTCAGAAATTGAGATAATATCTTGTAGTTTTAACTTATTCTCAGAATTGTGAGATAATATCTTGTAGTTTTAACTTATTTCTCAGAATTGTGAGATAATATCTTGTAGTTTTAACTTATTTCTCAGAATTGTGAGATAATGTCTTGTAGTTTTAACTTATTTCTCAGAATTGTGAGATAATGTCTTGTAGTTTTAACTTATTTCTCAGAATTGTGAGATAATGTCTTGTAGTTTTAACTTATTTCTCAGAATTGTGAGATAATATCTTGTAGTTTTAACTTATTTCTCAGAATTGTGAGATAATATCTTGTAGTTTTAACTTATTTCTCAGAATTGTGAGATAATATCTTGTAGTTTTAACTTATTTCTCAGAATTGTGAGATAATATCTTGTAGTTTTAACTTATTTCTCAGAATTGTGAGATAACTTGTAGTTTTAACTTATTTCTCAGAATTGTGAGATAATATCTTGTAGTTTTAACTTATTTCTCAGAATTGTGAGATAATATCTTGTAGTTTTAACTTATTTCTCAGAATTGTGTTTTAACTTATTTCTCAGATAATATCTTGTAGTTTTAACTTATTTCAGAATTGTGAGATAATATCTTGTAGTTTTAACTTATTTTGAATTGAGATAATATCTTGTAGTTTTAACTTATTTCTCAGAATTGTGAGATAATGTCTTGTAGTTTTAACTTATTTCTCAGAATTGTGAGATAATAATTGTAGTTTTAACTTATTTCTCAGAATTGTGAGATAATCTTGTAGTTTTAACTTATTTCTCAGAATTTGAGATAATATCTTGTTTTAACTTATTTCTCAGTTTTAACTTATTTCTCAGAATTGGGAGATATCTTGTTTTAACTTATTTCTAGAATTTGAGATAATGTCTTGTAGTTTTAACTTATTTCTCAGAATTGTGAGATAATATCTTGTAGTTTTAACTTATTTCTCAGAATTGTGAGATAATATCTTGTAGTTTTAACTTATTTCTCAGAATTGGGAGATAATATCTTGTAGTTTTAACTTATTTCTCAGAATTGTGAGATAATATCTTGTAGTTTTAACTTATTTCTCAGATTGTAATATAACTTGTTTTAACTTATTTCTAGTGGGAGATAATATCTTGTAGTTTTAACTTATTTTCAGAATTGTGAGATAATATCTTGTAGTTTTAACTTATTTTGAATTGCGAGATAATATCTTGTTTTAACTTATTTCTAGTTTTAACTTATTTCTCAGAATTGGGAGATAATAACTTGTAGTTTTAACTTATTTCTCAGAATTGGGAGATAATATCTTGTGTTTTAACTTATTTCTCAGATAATATCTTGTAGTTTTAACTTATTTCTCAGAATTGTGAGATAATATCTTGTAGTTTTAACTTATTTCTCAGAATTGTGAGATAATATCTTGTAGTTTTAACTTATTTCTCAGAATTGTGAGATAATATCTTGTAGTTTTAACTTATTTCTCAGAATTGTGAGATAATTTCTTGTAGTTTTAACTTATTTCTCAGAATTGCGAGATAATATCTTGTAGTTTTAACTTATTTCTCAGAATTGGGAGATAATATCTTGTAGTTTTAACTTATTTCTCAGAATTGGGAGATAATATCTTGTAGTTTTAACTTATTTCTCAGAATTGGGAGATAATATCTTGTAGTTTTAACTTATTTCTCAGAATTGTGAGATAATATCTTGTAGTTTTAACTTATTTTCTCAGAATTGTGAGATAATATCTTGTAGTTTTAACTTATTTCTCAGAATTGTGAGATAATGTCTTGTAGTTTTAACTTATTTCTAAGAATTGTGAGATAATGTCTTGTAGTTTTAACTTATTTCTCAGAATTGTGAGATAATGTCTTGTAGTTTTAACTTATTTCTCAGAATTGTGAGATAATATCTTGTAGTTTTAACTTATTTCTCAGAATTGTGAGATAATATCTTGTAGTTTTAACTTATTTCTCAGAATTGTGAGATAATATCTTGTAGTTTTAACTTATTTCTCAGAATTGTGAGATAATATCTTGTAGTTTTAACTTATTTCTCAGAATTGTGAGATAATATCTTGTAGTTTTAACTTATTTCTCAGAATTGTGAGATAATATCTTGTAGTTTTAGTTTTAACTTATTTCTCAGAATTGTGAGATGTCTTGTAACTTATTTTCTCAGAATTGTGAGATAATATCTTGTACTTTTTACTTATTTCTCAGAATTGTGAGATAATATCTTGTAGTTTTAACTTATTTCTCAGAATTGTGAGATAATATCTTGTTTTAACTTATTTTATAGAATTTGAGATAACTGTAGTTTTAACTTATTTCTCAGAATTGTGAGATAATATCTTGTTTTAACTTATTTATAGAATTGTGAGATATACTTATTTTCTTATTTTATCAGAATTGTGAGATAATATCTTGTTTTAACTTATTTCTAGTTTTAACTTATTTCTCAGAATTGCGAGATAATATCTTGTAGTTTTAACTTATTTCTCAGAATTGTGAGATAATATCTTGTAGATAATATTTTAACTTATTTCTCAGAATTGTGAGATAATATCTTGTAGTTTTAACTTATTTCTCAGAATTGCGAGATAATATCTTGTTTTAACTTATTTCTAGAATTGTGAGATAATGTCTTGTAGTTTTAACTTATTTCTCAGAATTGTGAGATA
>CM049847.1:31837484-31847484 GCA_027422415.1 Schizothorax lantsangensis | reverse complement strand
ACTGGGCCAAAAAATCGGCCCTGGCATTTTTGGTCCAGGCGGCCCACCACCACTTCTATTTATATAGTGTATATATATATATATATATATATATATATATATTATACATACCAGTGAACAGTAAGATTTTTACTGTTTTATTTTTTAAAGACGTCTCTTCTGTTCACCAAGCCTGCATTTATTTGATCCTAAATACAACAAAAGCAGTAATATTGTGAAATATTTTTACTATTTAAAATAACTGTTGTCTATGTGAATATGTGTTAAACTGTAATTTATTTCTGTGATCAAAGCTGTATTTTCAGCATCATTACTCCAGTCTTCAGTGTCACATGATCTTCAGAAATCATTTTAATATACTGATTTGCTGCTCAAAAAACATTTATTATTATTATTATTATTATGTTGAAGACAGCTGAGTATAATTTTGTTCAGGTTTCTTTGACGAATAGAAAGTTCAGCATTTATCTGAAATAGAAATCTTTTGTAACATTATAAATGTCTTTATCATCATTTTTGATCAATTTAAAGCATTGCTAAATAAAAGTATTAATTTCTATCATTTCTACGCCCCCCCCTCCAAAAAATAAATATATATACTGACTCCAAGCTTTCGAATGGTGTAGTGTATAATGTTACAAAAGCTTTTTATTTCAGATAAACGCAAAGAATACAGAAAAAAATTACTCAACTGTTTTAAATATTGATAATAATAATATGTAAATATGTCAAAATGTTTCTCGAGCAGCAAATCAGCATATTAGAATGATTTCTGAAGATCATGTGACACTGAAGACTGCAGTAATGATGCTGAAAATACAGCTTTGATCACAGAAATAAATTACAGTTTAACACATATTCACATAGAAAACAGTTATTTTAAATAGTAAAAATATTTCACAATATTACTGCTTTTGTTGTATTTAGGATCAAATAAACACAGGCTTGGTGAGCAGAAGAAACTTCTTTAAAAACACACACTCATGCACTCACTCACACACACACACACACACATATACACACACTCATACACTCTCTCTCACACACACACACACACACACACACACACACACACACTCATGCACTCACACACACACACACACACACACTCATGCACTCACACACACACACACACACACTCATCACACACACACACACACACACACACACTCATGCACTCACACACACACACACACAAACACACAGGCTTGGTGAGCAGAAGAGACGTCTTTAAAAACATTAAAAATCTTAGGCTACTGTTCAGAAACTCTTGACTGGTAATGTAGATATGTATCATTGCATCTAGTTGTTTTGGATAAGAATAAAATGTCAGGTCCACAATATCGTGTCTTTTTTAATTTAAATCTAGATTTATTCGCATTGGCCCATGGAAACCTCTATGAACACACTTGACTTGACTTGACAAAAAAATTGCGGGGGATGATTTTACGTTTTATTAAATAATGTTTACGTTCGGTAGCCTATTCTACACTCGTGGCGCGTGCACATTAGGATCAGGTTAGATGCCTGCCTCCGTTCCGAGTCCCTATCAAGCACTTTACCGATTCTGCCTGGCTCTTTGTCCCGCATCATTCACCGCAGAGCAAGCCTGTTCTTGATAAAGCTGCTTTGAAAACGTGGGAAAAGCCGACAAGGAAGAAGTCGGGGTGAAGCGATCTTTATACAGGCGGAGAAAAATACTTGATCACTCCGTCTATAGCGCATTGTGATTGGGTGGTTTACGCTGTCAATACAGGAGACAAACCAATGGGCTACTGGCTGCTCGCTGGCCCTTGGCAAAAAAACCCAACTAATAAAAAAAAACATTCTGTCGGCCCCATAAAGGGATAGTTCACTTTGAAATTAAAATGTGGTATCTATCAGCTTACCCCAAGGGCATCCAAGATGTAGGTGTCTTTTTTTCTTCAGTAGATCCAATTTTGATGTTTCTAGGTCAAACCGTTCTAGTCTGTCAGTCATATAATGGCAGGTATAGGTCACTGTCTCTATAAGAGGGAAAAAGAACATGCACAGAGAAATCCAAATTAAACAATTCCCCATCGTAACTACACATTGATGGCCTAAGACACGAAACGAGCGGTTTGTGTGAGAAAACGAACAGTATTTATATCGTTTTTTACCTCTTGTACACAACCATGTCCAAGTGATCTGAGTGCACACACACATCCGGTGTGTGAAGGAGCACCACGCTTCAGACACGCCCTCCGTCAAGCGTTGACGCCGACGCCCCGTGTGAATGCAGCGTGAGCCAGAGCGCGCGCACACACACGTCACACACCGGATGTGTGTGTGCACTCAGATCACCCTGCCACCGTCCCAGGGCCCCAAAGGATACGGCTGGTATGCTCCTTGTAGAGGGTCCAGCACGTTCCTTTGGCAGCTGGACTGGTTGCAGAGTGCTAGAGGAGTGAGCCACTGCTGTAGCACCATCCGCCAACACAAGAAGCTCCATTTAGCACGCTGAACGAGTTCATTGAACACTTGAAGCTTGGCAGGAGCAGAACGATGATGTCGCTCGTCTCCAAAGCAAAAAGCTGAGTATGTGTTGCAGCTGCTGCCTATTTATACTCGAGCCGCGATCAGCTGGATGCAATCATCGCATGCTAATGTGCATTGGCTCGTTTAGTTTACACTCAAAGTAGACTGGCGTCTCTAGCAATTCGTCAAGTGGACATGACATCGAAAGTGACCGACTGAAATGGAACTAAAATTAAAAATAAAATAAAGTAAAAATAAATTGAACATAAAAAATATATTTAAAAAATATACATAAATCACAAAAATCTAAACTAAAATATAATATTAGATGAAAAGCTTTAAACATAAGTTGAAGCAAAAAATGACTAACTGAAAATAAATAAAAACAAACTCAAATAAAAATAAACAAATAGTAATACTAAACAAAATATATAAAAACGACAAAAGAACACAATTAAAAAATCTGAAATAAAAACTATAAATATTACATGAAAAACGAATTAAATGAGAAATATTGCTAAATAAGTTAAAGCATGAAAACTACTGAAATTACTAAAAACTAAAACTGAAATCAAATAAACCTTAATATTAAAATAAAAATGACAAAAGCACAATATTTAACAAACAAAATCATTAAAACTTAAGAGTGAAAATGAAAACTAAAAATCAAACCAATTGAAAATGTCAATATATAAAAATAACCAAATGACACTTCGAGCTGGAGTTGCACCGTTGCACATCTAATTTAGTGGCAGTTGATGGTTTGGATTTAGTTGCACAGGAATATTGTACCAAGACTTGATGTTCAATGTTCATATCATGAATACAGTAATCCAGCAGCATCATCAGTGTGTTGATGTTCAGACTCGAGTTCTCTGCTCCGCTGGACGGCTCCTGTGGGAACAGACGAGGTCTGCGATATAAAGCGCCAGGTTTACGAAGCTCATCACAGCGACGGCGAGCTTCACGTCCCATGAGCACTTGCCCCTCGGGCAGCCCTGCGGCCGCAGCGGAGCGCCGTACTTTCTGTCGAAGCAGAAGACGGGCCAAAGCACGGCGGCGCTCACGTACAACAGCACCGCGGCGAACGTGTGGATCACAGCGAGCCGCTCGAACGACATCCGCGTCATCCGCCGAATCCGCAGCGCCGCGGTCCGACCCGACACCAACAGCGCCACCAACAGGACCGTCCCGGCCAAACACACGCCGAACGCCACCGCGCAGTACAGCGTCGCCCCGTGCCGCGTGAAATCAGTCCCGCCGGCGAGCATTGTGAAAATCACGCATCCTACGAAGATCTGCGCCACCTTCAGGACGCCAGGCGCCGTCGCCATGTAGCTCACGCTGCGTCCCGGTTTGGCCCGCGACAGGAACACCTCCGTCCCGTACGCGACGCACGCCGCCCACGAGCACACGCTTACCGCGATTCGGAAGTTTCTGACCTCGCAGTCGTTGTACGGACAGTCGTCGGCGCGCACGAAGAACACGGGATACACGACCGACGCCGTGAGCGTGAGCAGCGTGGCGAGAGACGCAAACGTCACCGTCAGGTTTTCCCAGGACAGCGGGAGACTCGCCTGCAGACGGGTCACGTCCAGAACCAGCACGGCCGCGCTGACGGCGAAGCAGCTCGTCCAGACCGCCATGCAGAAGGTCCCGTAGGTGGCGCTGTAACCGGCGCCGTGGATCACTAATGAGACGACGGCGCAGCCCAGCGTCAGCTGACACACACGGGCCGCACCTATGAGAGAAAACACGGCCGAGACGTTCAGATGATGTCCAGCGGAGACGCTCATGATGAGACGGGACACTAGCGGTCCAGTGTTTGGGGTCAAAGGTCTCTTCTGCTCAGCAAGGCTGCATATATTAGATCAAAAATACAGTAGAAATTATGAAATGTTATTATTATTGTTATTGCTATAATTTTTTTTGTGTGTGTAATATTATAAACAATGTTGAAAACACTGCATAATCTTTTTGTGGAAACAAAAGCAACCAGTAAAAATAAAACACTTACTAAAAATAAATTAAATCATGAAATTTAAATACTTAAAATAGTTTAAAAATTAAAGTGAATTTAAAATAAAACAAAAATAAAAATCAAATCATAGAAATGTTAAATTAATTTTTTTTTTTAAATGAAACACTGATTAGAAATGTATTAATAAAAAAATTTAAATAAAAAAATGAAAATTAAAACAAATAATAATCAAATCACAAAAATGTTAAAATATGTAAGATTAAATAATTAAAAGGGAAAACAATATAAAACTGACTAGAATTATGCATTATTTCATAAAATGGTGATTTAAAATAGTTAAAATTAATTAACTAAAAATTAATTAAATCATAAAATTGAAATACTTAAAATAGTTTAAAAATTTAAGTGAATTTAAATAAAACACAAAAATAAAAATCAAATCATAGAAATGTAAAATTAAATAAATAATTAAAAAAATTGAAATAAAACACGGATTAGAAATTTATTAGTAAAAAAAATTAAATAAACAAATTTAAAATTAAAAAAATAATAATCAAATCACAAATATATGTAAAATAAATAATTAAAAAGGAAAACAATATAAAACTGACTAGAATTATGCATTATTTCATAAAATGGTGATTTAAAATAGTTAAAATTAATTTAAAATGAAATCAAATTTAAACTAAAATTTAATTAAATCATAAAAAATGTAAAATTAAAATCATTTTAAAATGAAAACAAATCTAAATAAAGCACTCACTAAAATGAAATCATATCACATAAATAATAAATAAATAAAAATAGAAAATAGAAAAACGCTGACTAGAAATGTATTAATTTATAAAAATATCAAACTAAAATAATTTAAAATGAAAACAAATCAAAATCAAACACTTACTAAAAATTAACTAAAATGATTTAAAATGAAAAATCAAACAATTAATTTGAAATTAAATCAAATTTAAATAACACTTACTAAAAATTAATTAAATCATAAAAATGTAAAATTAAAATAATTTTAAAATGAAAACAAATCAAAATCAAACTCTTACCTAAAATTAATTAAATCATAACAACGTCAAGTAAAAATAATTAGAATAATTTTAAAATGAAAACAAGTCAAAATAAAACACTAAAAAAACATTAAATGTCAAATTAAAATAAATAAATAATCAAAAACAAAAATAAAATGTATTAAATCATAAAAAATAATAATGTTAAAATCAAACACTAAAGGTGTGAACTTCGTGATTCATTCAGGATTATTTGATGAACAGAAAGTTTAAAAGAACGTTCATTTATTTCAAATAGAAATCTTTTGTAACATTATAAAGATTTTTACTGTAACTTTTGATCAATTGAATGCAGCCTTGATGAATAAAAGTATTAATTTAAGCTCTTACTGACCCCAAACGCTAGTGTGTTTTATGTGTTTCTAGATGAGTGGATCCCTCTGAAGCACTGAGTCCAGCTCCTCAGACGTTCCTCAGGCGTGTGTGGAGTATTTCTAGATTGATGTTGAGCTCTGAAGCACTGAGTCCTGCTCCTCAGACGTTCCTCAGGCGTGTGTGGAGTATTTCTAGATTGATGTTGAGCTCTGAAGCACTGAGTCCTGCTCCTCAGACGTTCCTCAGGCGTGTGTGGAGTATTTCTAGATTGATGTTGAGCTCTGAAGCACTGAGTCCTGCTCCTCAGACGTTCCTCAGGCGCGTGTGGAGTATTTCTAGATTGATGTTGAGCTCTGAAGCACTGAGTCCTGCTCCTCAGACGTTCCTCAGGCGTGTGTGGAGTATTTCTAGATTGATGTTGAGCTCTGAAGCACTGAGTCCTGTTCCTCAGAGTCCTCAGGCGTGTGTGGAGTATTTCTAGATTGATGTTGAGCTCTGAAGACGTTCCTCAGACGTTCCTCAGGCGTGTGGAGTATTTCTAGATTGATGTTGAGCTCTGAAGCACTGAGTCCTGCTCCTCAGACGTTCCTCAGGCGTGTGTGGAGTATTTCTAGATTGATGTTGAGCTCTGAAGCACTGAGTCCTGCTCCTCAGACGTTCCTCAGGCGCGTGTGGAGTATTTCTAGATTGATGTTGAGCTCTGAAGCACTGAGTCCTGCTCCTCAGACGTTCCTCAGGCGCGTGTGGAGTATTTCTAGATTGATGTTGAGCTCTGAAGCACTGAGTCCTGCTCCTCAGACGTTCCTCAGGCGCGTGTGGAGTATTTCTAGATTGATGTTGAGCTCTGAAGCACTGAGTCCTGCTCCTCAGAGTTCCTCAGGCGCGTGTGGAGTATTTCTAGATTGATGTTGAGCTCTGAAGCACTGAGTCCTGCTCCTCAGACGTTCCTGTGTGGAGTATTTCTAGATTGATGTTGAGCTCTGAAGGATGTGAGTAGTTTCTAGATTGATGTTGAGCTCTGAAGCACTGAGTCCTGCTCCTCAGACGTTCCTCAGCTCCTCAGACGTTCCTGTGTGGAGTATTTCTAGATTGATGTTGAGCTCTGAAGCACTGAGTCCTGCTCCTCAGACGTTCCTCAGGCGCGTGTGGAGTATTTCTAGATTGATGTTGAGCTCTGAGTCCTGCTCCTCAGACGTTCCTCAGGCGCGTGTGGAGTATTTCTAGATTGATGTTGAGCTCTGAAGCACCGAGCTCCTGACGTTCCTCAGCGTTCCTCGAGTTCCTCAGACGTGTGTGGAGTATTTCTAGATTGATGAGCTCTGAGCTCCTCAGACGTTCCTCAAGTATTTCAGTTGAGTCCTGCTCCTCAGACGTTCCTCAGGCGTGTGTGGAGTATTTCTAGATTGATGTTGAGCTCTGAAGCACTGAGTCCTAGATTGATGTTCCTCAGACGTTCCTCAGGCGTGTGGAGTATTTCTAGATTGATGTTGAGCTCTGAAGCACTGAGTCCTGCTCCTCAGACGTTCCTCAGGCGTGTGTGGAGTATTTCTAGATTGATGTTGAGCTCTGAAGCACTGAGCTCCTCAGACGTTCCTCATGGAGTATTTCTAGATTGATGTTGAGCTCTGAAGCACTGAGTCCTGCTCCTCAGACGTGTGTGGAGTATTTCTAGATTGATGTTGAGCTCTGAAGCACTGAGTCCTGTTCCTCAGACGTTCCTCAGGCGCGTGTGGAGTATTTCTAGATTGATGTTGAGCTCTGAAGCACCGAGTCCTGTTCCTCAGACGTTCCTCCGGCGTGTATGGAGTATTTCTGACTCTATTCTGGAGCGTCTGACTCACGATCTGTCAGAAAGCAAACACGTCAAACTCACTCGATTCTCACAGAAAACCTGCTCAGAGTCCAAGCGACATCATTAACACCAGATCAATTACCTTCCAGATCCAGACTCGGTGTTTCAGCAGAATCAGAATCGGTCCACAGAGAAGATCAGATCTGCTGTGTCCAGTCGTGGCGGTCCAGAGGAGAGAGTTATGGGTTTGTGGGAGTGTCAGAGCAGATATGAAGCTGGAATGTGTGTCAGACGCCACCTGTGAGAACAAACCAGTTATTCTATATATAAACACACGCTGAAGAATGAACTCTAAATATGTGACACAACTACAGTCGCTGCTCTTAAAGGAACAGTTCACGCAAAAAAACACTCACTCTCAGTTCATCCGAGTTTGTTTCTTCATCAGGTTTGTAGAAATGTGTCTCTGCATCAGTGTCTCAGCAATGGATGCTCTGCAGTGAATGGGTGCCGTCAGAATGAGAGCTGATAAAAACATCACAATAATCCACACCAGTACATCAGGTAACATCTGGAGAAGACAAAACCTTTAAAGTTTAGAGCTGTTTTGTCTTGTAAACGCTGCTTGATCTTCAGATTTCTCTCCTGATTCAGACCAGAACACTTTTTCACTGGAGGAAGAGTTATTATGGATTATGGACTCTATGGTATTTTAGTTAAAAACGTCTTAATGCTGGATTTGTTTCATCTTTTGTCTTCTCCAGATGTTAACTGATGGACTGGAGTGCTGTGGATTATTGTGATGTTTTTATCAGCTCTCATTCTGACGGCACCCATTCACTGCAGAGCATCCATTTTTGGTGAATATTGCTTTAACCCTTGTGCGACCTTTTGGACAGTTTTGTTTTTTTGATAATTTTGCCTGTGTTATTGCCAGCTGCATTAATTTTGGCACAGGTGTGTATTTTATTGGAATTGTACTATTTCACCTCATTTCCTTTAATAAATCTATTTTACACTAGGTACAAAAAATAGTTCCTCTCAGGACCTTAAGGACAAAAATGTCCTCATTGAAACCCATTAAAACTGCTATTTTTAATTAATCGCAGTTCCAATTAAATGATGCAATTTTTGTTAATAGGCTTTCATTCTGTCGGCAAGGCTTCAAAATTATTATTTTTACTATTTTTTACCAGATGATGCTATTTTTTCAGGTTTTGTCTATAAAGCAATACTCACTTTATTCAGAGTGTGGTTTGTATGTGTGTGTGTGTGTGTGTGTGTGTGTGTGTTAGTGTGGATGTCAGAGTGTGGTTTGTATGTGTGTGTGTGTGTGTGTGTGTGTGTGTGTGTTGTTTTCAGAGTGTGGTTTGTATGTGTGTGTGTGTGTGTGTGTGTGTGTGTGTGTGTGTGTTAGTGTGGATGCTTCAGAGTGTGGTTTGTATGTGATATGTAGTGTGGTTTGTAGAGTGTGGATGTCAGAGTGTGGTTTGTATGTGTAGTGTGGATGTCAGAGTGTGGTTTGTATGTGTGTGTGTGTGTGTGTGTTAGTGTGGATGTAAGTGTGGTTTGTATAGTGTGGATGTCAGAGTGTGGTTTGTATGTGTGTGTGTGTGTGTGTGTGTGTGTGTGTGTGTGTGTGTTAGTGTGGATGTCAGAGTGTGGTTTGTATGTGTGTGTGTGTGTGTGTGTGTGTGTGTGTGTTGGTGTGGATGTCAGAGTGTGGTTTGTATTGTGTGTGTGTGTGTGTGTGTGTGTGTGTGTTGGTGTGGATGTCAGAGTGTGGTTTGTATGGTGTGTGTGTGTGTGTGTGTGTGTGTAGTGTGGATGTCAGAGTGTGGTTTGTATGTGTGTGTGTGTGTGTGTGTGTGTGTGTGTGTGTGTGTGTGTGTGTGTGTGTGTGTGTGTGTGTGTGTGTGTGTGTGTGTGTGTGTAGTGTGGATGTCAGATGTGTGTGTGTGGTTTGTAGTGTGTGTGTGTGTGTGTGTGTGTGTGTGTGTGTGTGTGTGTGTAGTGTGGATGTCAGAGTGTGGTTTGTATGTGTGTGTGTGTGTGTGTGTGTGTGTGTGTGTGTGTTAGTGTGGATGTCAGAGTGTGGTTGGTTTGTATGTGTGTGTGTGTGTGTGTGTGTGTGTGGTTGGATGTCAGAGTGTGTGTGTGTGTGTGTGTGTGTGTGTGTGTGTGTGTGTGTGGTTTGTAGTGTGTGTGTGTGTGTGTGTGTGTGTGTGTGTGTGTGTGTGTGTGGTGTGGATGTCAGAGTGTGGTTTGTATGTGTGTGTGTGTGTGTGTGTGTGTGTGTGTGTGTGTGTGTGGTTTGTATGTGTGTGTGTGTGTGTG
>CM049847.1:31824984-31829984 GCA_027422415.1 Schizothorax lantsangensis | reverse complement strand
AACCAGGAATACTTGATGTCAGAAATAAAGAGAAGAACTCAATTGGCAATTATCATCGCGTGTTTAATTGATGCAGGTTTGCATGAATTACTGTCAAACTATTGATCTACTGATGAGAAGTGAGCTCTCGTCTTCTTCACTTCTTACCTGAAAAAACAACAACAACAGGAGTCAAAAAGAGGAAAATCTAATATTTTTTTCAATATATATTTACTATATTAAACTGTGATAGCCTGTTTACGCTACGGGATAGAAAAATAAAAAAGATAATAGCAACTTGTCACATAATTCAGATTTTTTTCACGAGGTATAAAGTCAGAATTTTTAAATATAAAGTCAGAATTTGGATATAAAGTCATAATTGCGAGGTATAAAGTCAGAATTTGGATATAAAGTCATAATTGCGAGGTATAAAGTCAGAATTTCAAAATAACATCAGAATTTCAATAAAAAGTCAGAATTGTGAGAGTCAGAATTTCAAAATACAAAGTAAAAAAATTCACAATAATGTCACAATTGTGATATAAACTCTGAGAGATATCAAGTCAGAATTTTGAAATATAAAATCAGCATTTCAAAAAATGAATTCAGAATTATGAAATATAAATTCTGAAATTTTATATAAAATAAATAAAATTCAGAATTGCAAGATATTAAGTCAGAATCTCAGAATATTAAGTCAGAATTGCAATAAAAATATGAATAAATGAATTCTTTTAAATTGTATTATTTCACAATATTACTGTTTTTTTAAACAAATAAATGCAGCGTTGTTGAGCAAAAACATTAGAATTAGTGATGCACGGTATTAGATTTTTACCGATATCAGATATGCCGATATTTTTCAACTCATTTTGGCCGATACCGATATATTATGTTTGGAAACAACACAAAGTCTCTCCTGTGTGGAAATTATAAACAAATAATTTTTAATTTTGGTTAGTTTTTAACAAAAATGTATTTGTTAGAATTAAATAAACAATAATGAAGATTTTTCATATCGGGGCGATGCCGATATTTACATTTTAAGCCATTATCAGCCGATTCCGATAATATCGTGCATCACTAATTATAATATCTCACGACTCCAGACGTTTGAACACTAGTGTCAGTGCGCTCTCTAGCAGCGTTTGTCTGAAATCAAACATATGAAATCTGCAATAAACTCTTGGCACACCTGGCAGTTTGAGCCATTTGGGCACTTTCCCGGGATCGGTCTTCACCGGTCGGTCCGCCGCCGTCTGAGCATCACCGCCGTCCTCCGTCGCCCCCCGCTGACCAGAGGAGTCACATGACTCGGGAGTGGTCGGTGGGTCGTCTTTAGAGACAGGAGGAGGAGAGCACGGCATACAGCTGGACACAGGAACAGGAAGACAGCTTACCAGAGGTCATGACCTCCTGAGAGGCATCAGTTTAATGTTTGAGATGAGAGATCTATGAGCATTACACCACATAACCACAGTTTCCTCCAACTTACCAGTTACTCCTTCAAACTGTAAAACCAGTATGTACAGTCATACCAGAAATTATTCAGACAGTAGATATCATTTTTGATATTTTTTTACTAGTGCGTGCAGTTCATTTATGTAAGTGAGGAGAGCAAAATTAAGCAAACTGTGACATATTATACCCAAAAATCCTTCATACAGTGAACTATCAGGATTAAAAACTATTCAGACACTTTGAGCTGAACAAGTGTTTTGTCTTTAATTACTAATGTGATGTTTTTACACACAGACTGAACTAAATGAAGCATCTCTTGATGATTGGAGCTAAAGTGGTTTTATCTAATTGTGTCTTAAATATAACATCTGACAGATATTCAACAGAATTCATTACATAGCTTTCTATCAAAGTTATCTGATATTATCAAGATTCTGACACAAGCTCTTCTCATATTTTATTACCATTTTCTAAAATATAGCAATAAACTGTGATAATGTGAGAAATGTTGAAGATGTCTGAATGCATTTTGGTTTGACTGCATGACACGTGCTATATGAATAACTTTATTCTTATTAATACACTAAAATTATGGTTAGTATAAGACAATAAGGAAACGTGAATTCTGCAAGATTCTCTGTTTTGTAACAGTATTAAACAGATGCTAAAACTGCAGCTTATTAACCTACAAGAAACCATTTAAACCAGTTTAACTCATGTTATAGTTAACTAAAATGAAAAACCATTAAAAAAATCAATCTTATTTCATCCAGTCGGGCAAAGGAAACATATCTCATTTTAATTTATTTTAACTTGAAATACTAAAATAACTAGAACTAAATCTGCAATTGAATAAAAAAACTAAAACATTACACACACACACACATATATGTAATGATAAAAAACATCTAAATTACTAAAACTTTAAATAAAACTGAAATGAAAATGGAGAATGTATTACATTTATTTTGCATTTTATATATTTCTATAATTTATTTGCATTATTAGAGCAGTATTAATCAAAAGCACCGAGAACCTCAATCAGCGTGATGTGTGTAAAACAAACTAAAACACATTTTCTTTAATTGAAATAAAGCTGAAATAAAATAAAACATAATATTATTGTAAAACTTAGACATAAGTTGTGCTATAGAAATAAAATTGACATAAAAAGCTTTAAAAAATTGTTTTAGAAATCTTGCCAACTATATGAAATAAGTTTAAGTTGAAGAACTAAAATTACTACAACTTAAAATAAAATTAAATAGAAAGAAAAGACTCATAAAATAACAAAAGCACATAAAAATGAAGCTTAAACTGAAATTAAATGAAAACTGAAAATTAAAAAATAAAAAAGCTAAACCAAAAAAATTATTAAATTATTAATAAAATTCTACATTATATAAATTCTATATTAATACAAGTATTAAATAATTCTAAAATAACACTGTGTGTGACAGCATAACAATAAATGTAATATGACTAGAAAAACGCATTTAAATCCAAATTAAGAAGCGAAAAAACAGCGTTGTGAACTACTGTAAATGCTCTATATACTCTCGCTCTGTCTATATATATATATACACACTACCAGTCAAAAGTTTGTAATAATTATTTTCAGTAAAATTAATGAGACTTATAAGTGAGAAACATGTTCATGATGGTAGAAACAACTAATACTGCTGCAGTCACTGGTGTTTGGGTCTGGACCTCTTCAGTACTGTGTGTGTGTGTGTGTGTGTGTGTGTGTGTGTCTCATATGAAGACATCACCGTGAGCTGCCGTGCCGATCCCTGCAGGAAAGCATCTGCTTTGATATGTGTGTGTGTGTGTGTGTGTGTGTGTGATGAAGGAGAGCAGGAGACAGGTGTGTGTGTGTGTGATGAAGGAGAGCAGGAGACAGGTGTGTGTGTGTGTGTGTGTGTGTGTGTGTGTGCTGGAGGGGTTTCTAGGAAAGCTATCACTATCTTTAGAGCGGATGTGAGAGGAAACAGCCGCTGGAATCTCACATCGGACGGAAACTCAAAGGAATTCCAGCAGGAGAGAAACACTCCTCCCAGGAAAACTGTGAGTGTGTGTGTGTGTGTGCGTGCGTGTGCGCGCTTGAGTGTGAGTGTATGCATTAGTGTGTGCATGAGTGTGTGTGAGTGAGTGAGTGTGAGTGTGCGCATTCGTGTGTGTATATATATTCAATTTTTTTTACCCTACTATTATAGATATTTGACAGTTCAATAAAAGGAAAAAGAGAAATCCAGTGAAATATTCACCCTGCTATGAGTTCATCAGCCTGTAGGGCGGAGACACTGACGTCCAGAAGATCAGAGCGCAAGTAACCATCTGTGGAATCACACTCACACACACACACACACACACACACACACACACAGACACAGACACAGAGACACACACAGACACAGACACAGAGACAGACACAGAGACAGACACAGAGAGACACACACACACACACACACACACACACACACACACACACAGACACAGAGACAGACACAGACACAGACACAGACACAGACACAGAGACAGACACACAGACACAGAGACAGAGACAGACACAGAGACAGACACAGAGACAGACACAGAGACAGACACAGAGACAGAGACACACACACACACACACACACACACACACACACACACACACACACACACACACACACACACACACACAGACAGACACAGACACAGACACAGAGACAGACACACAGACAGACACAGACCAGACACAGAGACAGAGACACAGACACAGAGACAGACACACAGACAGACACAGACCAGACACAGAGACAGAGACACAGAGACAGACACAGAGACAGACACAGAGACAGACACAGAGAGACAGACACAGAGACACAGACACACAGACACAGAGACAGACAGACACACAGACACACACAGAGACAGACACACAGAGACAGACACACAGACACAGAGACAGACACACAGACAGAGACAGACACACAGACACACACAGAGACACACACAGAGACAGACACACAGAGACAGACACACAGACACAGACACACAGACAGACAGACACACAGACAGACACAGACACAGACACACAGACACAGACACAGAGACACACAGACACAGAGACACACAGACACAGACAGACACAGACACAGAGACACACACACAGACACAGACACAGACACAGACACACAGAGACAGACACAGAGACAGAGACAGACACAGAGACAGAGACACAGACACAGAGACAGACACACAGAGACAGACACAGAGACACAGACACAGAGACAGACACAGAGACACAGACACAGAGACAGACACACAGACACAGACACAGAGACAGACACAGAGACAGACACAGACACAGAGACAGACACACAGACAGACACAGAGACAGACACACAGAGACAGACACAGAGACACAGACACAGAGACAGACACAGAGACAGATACAGACACACAGACACAGACACAGAGACACAGAGACAGACACACAGACACAGAGACAGACACACAGACACAGAGACAGACACACAGACACACACACACAGAGACAGACACACAGAGAC
>CM049847.1:31812484-31819984 GCA_027422415.1 Schizothorax lantsangensis | reverse complement strand
CACTGATTCGTCACTGATACCACGATTCACTGATTCATCACGAGTCACTGATTCATCACCAGTCTCTGATTCTTCACACGTCACTTGATTCTTCACACGTCACTTGATTCATCACGGGTCACTGATTCATCACGATTAACTGATTCATCACGAGTCACTGATTCATCACGAGTCACTGATTCACCACGAGTCACTGATTCATCACCAGTCTCTGATTCTTCACACGTCACTGATTCATCACGGGTCACTGATTCATCACGGGTCACTGATTCATCACGAGTCACTGATTCACCACGAGTCACTGATTCATCACGAGTCACTGATTCATCACCAGTCTCTGATTCTTCACACGTCACCGATTCATCACGAATCACTGATTGTTCACGAGTCACTGATTCATCAGGATTCACTGATTCATCACGAGTCACTGATTCGTCACGAGACACTGATTCGAGTCACCACCAGTCTCTGATTCTTCACACGCCACTGATTCATCACCAGTCTCTGATTCTTCACACGCCACTGATTCATCACGAGTCACTGATTCATCACGAGTCACTGATTCACCACGAGTGAGTCAATCTGTGGAATCAGTGTCCATCTCTTGATTCATTATTAGCTGATCTGTAGGAAATTCTATGAATATGTTTTACCAATAATATAAAGTGTGTATCAATAGAGATTATGCTATATCGTGTATATCTGTGATAAAGAGTGATAAAGAAAGATACATGAATGAGAAAATAAAACAGAACACGCAAGAAAATAAAAATAAAAAGAGTTATTAAGTGCAAGAAGTTGCATTTCTAATTTTTGTTTAAGTATTTTAGCTTTAACCCTAAGCATAAAAATAGACCCACCTACTGATTAACATATGATTTGCATACAGGTTGACTTTGAACACGAAACACAAATGCGAATTGTGAAAAAAGAAAACGGAAAATTAAAAATTAAATTGAATTGTCACTATTATTACACATTATTAACACGCTTTGTAAACAAAGTATCTATAATTTATTTTTCACTAACTATAATTTCTCTTGCATTAAGACTGTAGTGAAAATTAAATTTTAATTCACCAATTTAACAGAGACGCTGCATCATCATTAAAATTAAATTAAAATAATTTAACATGATTTAAATTTTTGGCACATATTTTCAGGTTTTACTTTTTTATCATTTAAATAACTTATTTAGATGCCTTCCACAGAAAGCTATTATTAAATAGACTCACTGCACCTGAAACTCACAGCATTGTATATTTAATATTTATTTTAATGTTTATCTGCATTTTTGTGCACATTTTTAACAAAAAATATACTGTTTGCAATATAAAAATTAATTATACTGTGATATATCTACATCATTTATCATGAAATAAAATCACTCATATTGTGAAATAAGGTTTTGGTCATATCTCCCAGCCTTAATATTAATTAATACATAAATCACTAACCAAAAAAAAGCAAGGATCTGACGTATTGATGAAATATCTTAATAAAGAGAATGGTGTCTGATTATATGATCCTGTGAGGGACACAAGTGTGTTTTTACCTCCAGAAATTCATCTGTTTCCTCTTCGTCCCTCTTTGCTTGTTTATCACTAACTGACCGCTGAAACATACAAGAAACATCCACAAACACTTCAGTCTGAGAGACAGCAATGAGCTATGAAGAAACAAGCGTGTGTTGGTGTTTGTGTGATCGAATCTAAACATGGTGATGCATGATTGAACTCAGACACAACAAAAACACAGCGTCCGTCTCTCAGAGAAATCAACAACAGAGCAGAAGGACACGCATGAAAGACCTGCAGATGAACACCAAGAAGACCTTTAAAAGATTAGGATTTTGAGTGTCTTCTGTTCACCAAGGCTGCATTTATTAGATTAAAAATAAAGTAAAAACATTAAAAATTGTGAAATATTATTACAATGTAAAACAGCTGTTTTCTATGTGAATATCTGTTAAACTGTAATTTATTTCTGTGATCAAAGTTGAATTTATTTGATCAAAAATACTGTAAAAATTCAGAAATATTATTATAATATAAAAGAGCTGTTTTCTATGTGAATATCTGTTAAACTGTAATTTATTTCTGTGATCAAAGCTGCATTTATTTGATCAAAAATACTGTAAAAATTCAGAAATATTATTATAATATAAAAGAGCTGTTTTCTATGTGAATATCTGTTAAACTGTAATTTATTTCTGTGATCAAAGCTGCATTTATTTGATCAAAAATACTGTAAAAATTCAGAAATATTATTATAATATAAAAGAGCTGTTTTCTATGTGAATATGTGTTAAACTGTAATTTATTTCTGTGATCAAATCTGTATTTATTTGATCAAAAATACTGTAAAAATTGAGAAATATTATTCCAATGTAAAACAGATGTTTTCTATGTGAATATGTGTTAAACTGTAATTTATTTCTGTGATCAAAGCTGAATTTATTTGATTAAAAATACAGTAAAAATTATGAAATATTATTATAATTTAAAACAGCTGTTTTCTATGTGAATGTGTTAAACTGTAATTTATTTCTGTGATCAAAGTTGAATTTATTTGATTAAAAATACAGTAAAAATTATGAAATATTATTATAATTTAAAACAGCTGTTTTCTATGTGAATGTGTTAAACTGTAATTTATTTCTGTGATCAAAGTTGAATTTATTTGATTAAAAATACAGTAAAAATTATGAAATATTATTATAATTTAAAACAGCTGTTTTCTATGTGAATGTGTTAAACTGTAATTTATTTCTGTGATCAAAGCTGTATTTATTTGATCAAAAATACTGTAAAAATTGAGAAATATTATTATAATGTAAAACAGCTGTTTCTATGTGAATATGTGTTAAACTGTAATTTATTTCTGTGATCAAAGCTGTATTTATTTGATCAAAAATACTGTAAAAATTGAGAAATATTATTATAATGTAAAACAGCTGTTTCTATGTGAATATGTGTTAAACTGTAATTTTTTTCTGTGATCAAAGCTGTATTTTCAGCATCATTACTGCAGTCTTCAGTGTCACATGATCTTCAGAAATCATAATAATATGCTGATTTACTGCTCAAGAAACATTTCTGATTATTATCAATGTTGAAAACAGTTGTGACGCTTAATATTTTTGTGGAAACCTTGATAGGCTACATTCAAAAGTTTGGAGTGAATAAGATTAAAAAAAAATCAAGCATTTTTTATCAAGAATGCATTTGTTTGATGATTAGATTAATTTGTATCATTCAGCACTAATTGAAAATAATTTAACTAAAGTCATTTTCTCTCTAATTCTGTTTAGATATTGCTTCAGTTTTTTTGTTTGTGGAGTTTTTATTTTCCTCCTGCTTTTATTTTAGTTAAAATATTTTTCTTTAAAAAAAACAACAACTTCAAAAGCACATTTAAAATAAACAAAAATTAAAAATGAAAACATAAAGGCTAATATAGAATAAAAAAATATATATATAATAGTATATAAATGTACTATTTTGCATATGTATATGTACTTTGTATACACAATATATACATATATACACACACACACAGATTGGGGTCGGCACGATTTTTTTAATCTCTTTTTATTATTTGTTATTATTGAATTATTACTTTTATTCATCAAGGATGCATTAAATTGATCAAAAGTGACAGTAAAGGCATTAACAATGTTAGAAAATATTTCTATTTAAATAAAAGCTGTTCTTTTGAACTTTCTATTCATCTATGAATCCTGAAAAATAACAGTTTCCACAAAAATATTGTGCAGCACAACTGTTTTCAACATTGATAATAATCAGAAATGTTTGTTGAGCAGCAAATCAGCATATTATTATGATTTCTGAAGATCATGTGACACTGAAGACTGGAGTAATGATGCTGAAAATACAGCTTTGATCACAGAAATAAGTTACAGTTTAACACATATTCACATAGAAAACATCTGATTTACATTATAATAATATTTCATAATTTTACAGTATTTTTAATCAAATAAATGCAGCCTTGCTGAGCAGAAGAGAGAGACTTCTTTCAAAAACATAATTTTTGTCCACCTGTGTGTTTTAAAATGTAATTTATTCCAGTGATGAAAAAGCCAAACAGCACATGAAGAAACAGGAAGTAAACAGACCTTGATTTCTTGGCTGGGTTTGGGTTTCTTGGCTTTCGGCGGGCTGCCGGACACACATGATGACCATGAAGTGGACATCTTCAGTCCAGCTGTCCTGGTTCCTCCCAGACGCTGTCCGCTTCCCGAAAATGGCACAAAGTCAGTGGGCGTGGCTGAGGGGGCGGAGCCATGGCACTGTTGGGACGTCCCGGGTCGCTCGTCGTCCTCCTGTGGCATTAGTTTGGCCTGCGGAGGCTGAGTGGTTTTGGGCCACACCCCCTGCTCTCGGCTAGTGCTTGGCTCCTCCTTTTCCTGTTTGACAGGATGATGGTTCATCGGGGCGCCGACCTCAGTGGGAGGATCTGGGGTTTCCACGGGAATGAGGGCGGGCTTCTCGGGTGGTTCTGGAGGCGGCTGTGATACGGTTGTCTTGGCAACAGCATCCGTTGGCATAGCGACCGCATCCACAGATGCAGCAGGACACGAGGATTCGGAGCCTTTCAGGACATAACTAATGAACAGAAACGCCATTGTTATCATCATCATAATCACGTGACAGTGATGTGACGTCACCGCTGAGACGAACAGCTCACCGTATGATGGCACTTCCTCCGGTGAGACCCAGAGACTTCAGAGTCGTCTTCTTCAGTGCATCCTTACCGCTGACCTACACAACAACAAGAAGACATGAAACTGCAATTTGATGGGAACCTATTATGCAAAATTCACTTTTATATGTTGTTTGAACATAAATGTGTGCTGGCAGTGCGTGTACACATCCACCCTATAATGATAAAAATCCAGCCGCCCTTTTTTTTTATCCCCATGAATCATAAACAGTGTCTCAGAACAAGCTGTTCGCAGAATCGGTACAATGTGATGTCACATTTTACAAGCCCCGCCCACAACTGTTGACGGACACTGCTGTATTAGCAGAGAAAAAGCTACAGACGTTATTCGGTTCAGAGCAGTGAGTGATTTTGTGTTTTATTTTATTGTTTGGGTCATAGACAGCAGTATAAGTTCTGTATATTACGCTGCTGTCACTTAATACACAGATCTAATATAAACATGCGATTTCTTTCCCAGCTGTTTACCTTCACACACATAACCGATTGTCTTTATGCGTGTTTTTAACAAACGTGTGTGTATTTGACAGTTCAAGCGCAATATGATGTGAAAGAGAACTTAGTTTAGTACTCACATGCCATGTGACAGCCGCTCAGAAAACCGTATATAGGAAGTTAAACTAATATGGCTTTAAAACGCATGATTTTAGCGCGATAGACATGATAATCAAAACCAAACAGATGATTTTTGACAGAGTGTCTGAGGGACGAGCTGTAAAGGCAGAGCCCTGTTCTGGAAAAGGGGGCGGGGAGCAGCAGCTCATTTGCATTTAAAGAGACATGCACAAAAACAGCCAGTTTCTGCTTCTACTCCAAATAGGCATTTTTAAAAGATATAATGAATGATCTGTGGGGTATTTTGAGCTGAAACTTCTCAGACACATTCTGGGGACACCTGAGACTTATATTACATACTGTAAAAAAGGGCATAATAGGTGCACTTTAATTCCACATTGTAACAGGTTTGAGAATAAAGCAGTGTATTAATGAGAAAACCATCCATCGTCCGCAAAAAGACGAATTCATGTTGTGTTCATGTCGACCCAGAGATGTTTAGATATTTAGGCCTTAATTCGAGTGAATTAAGACTCGCAGAAACTCTGTTTCTTAACTTCTTTCTTAAGAAGGTGTCTGTGGGATCGTGCAATACGTCAGTAAATGAAGTCATTCTGAGTTTAACAGCGACGCACAGAGATCAAGCGCTGGTCTCACCTCGTCTCTCATGTAAACACACACTGGCGTAGATCCAGACGCGTCCAGATCAGACGTCCTGAGGAGGAAACACATCACAACATCTGTCAGGAGAGAACAAACAAACACAGATATACTGTATATACTCCTGGACTGAGACCAGCAGGTTTTTGGAGCCAGTTTTTCTCCAGGTTTTTGTGGATTTTTATGGGAATAAAACATGGAATCAAATGGACACCCACTGTATTTAAATTACAGTTCTGTGAGAGCTGAGGGGGAGTGGCCAGTGAGAATGTGGGAGGGGCTTGTTGTAGCAGTGGGAGGAGCCTGTGAGAACATGAGCAGGTGTTTAACCCTCATAATCTGCTTACTATATTCACATTCCAGGATTACATTTGGAGCCGAAGAATCGTTATTTTTTTTAAAGCAGTCATAACTTAATATTTTTCAACTAAAACTAAATTTTGAAAGCTTTGAATGTTACCATGTTTTCGCTATGTTAATGCATTAACTGTGCATTTATATGCAATGCATTTACATTTATTAATGCATTTACCTGTGGACTGAAAAAATATACATTTTATAAATATATTAATTAAATTCCTTTAAATTTATTACTCATGTTTGCACAAAACAATCCTAATTTATAAAACCTAAATATTTATTTCTAATAAAACAACATAAACATTACTCTAAAAAGTTTAAAACTAAATTAATTAATTTTATTTGCATATTCACATTTAGATAAAAAAAAATCTATGAATTTTTCATGCAGCAATGATTTCTGCAAGTCTTTTGACATTAATATAAATTCATAGAGCATTTTACAGAAAGTGTTTTGACATCTAATAAAACTCCATACATATGAAACTTATTATAAATAAATTAAAAATATAAATAAAAGCCATTTATATTATAAATAAGTGATATAAATGCGTATATCTCAAAAAAAAAATGGCAAAAAACATTAAAAAATAAATTATGTGTATTTTAAGGGTCTTGAAGCTTTTGCAAAGTATCGTTCGCTTACTAAAAACTATGCATTTTTAAAAAAAAAAGTTTATTGATTTACTGTCAAAACAGACCGGAGTGCATTATGAGGGTTAAAGTGTTTGGCAGCGGCGCCGAGCGCTCGTTAAAAACCACAGGGAACTCTATTCTGCTGGAGAGGAATGTGTTTTACTCAATCAATAGAGTCAGAAAGAACACATATAAACAACATCAGCTGCAGCGTTCTCTCACAGAACAACACACCTGGTTTGAGGAAAGTGTGTCAGCAGATCCCATAACGTCTGTCCACTCGAGAACGAGCCTTGAAGACGAGATCCGTCCTGCATCTGCAGCGCGACCCGCACCTGAACATTATAAAGAACTAGATGAACTCACACTAGCACTGTTTTTAATGTTTAAGAAGTCTCTTCTGCTCATCAAGGTGATCAAAAACACTGTAAAAATTCAGAAATATTATTATAATGTAAAACAGCTGTTTTCTATGTGAATATGTGTTAAAGTGAAATTTATTTCTGTGATCAAAGCTGTATTTATTTGATCAAAAATACTG
>CM049847.1:31792484-31794984 GCA_027422415.1 Schizothorax lantsangensis | reverse complement strand
AATGTGTGTTCAAAGCTTTGAAAGAACCTTGCCAGAACTATCTATCTATCTATCTATCTATCTATCTATCTATCTGTCTGTCTGTCATCATATCTATCTATCTATCTATCTATCTATCTATCTATCTATCTATCTATCTATCTATCTATCTATCTATCTATCTATCTGTCTGTCTGTCATCATATCTATCTATCTATCTATCTATCTATCTATCTATCTATCTATCTATCTATCTATCTGTCTATCTATCTATCTATCTATCTGTCTATCTGTCTATCTGTCTATCTGTCATCATGTCTATCTATCTGTCTATCTGTCTGTCTGTCTGTCATCATATCTATCTATCTATCTATCTATCTGTCTGTCTGTCATCATATCTATCTATCTATCTATCTATCTGTCTGTCTGTCATCATATCTATCTATCTATCTATCTATCTATCTATCTATCTATCTATCTATCTATCTATCTATCTATCTATCTGTCTGTCTGTCATCATATCTATCTATCTATCTATCTATCTATCTATCTATCTATCTATCTGTCTGTCTGTCATCATGTCTATCTATCTGTCTATCTGTCTGTCTGTCTGTCATCATATCTATCTATCTATCTATCTGTCTATCTATCTATCTGTCTATCTGTTTGTCTGTCTGTCATCATGTCTATCTATCTGTCTATCTGTCTGTCTGTCTGTCATCATATCTATCTATCTATCTATCTGTCTATCTATCTATCTGTCTATCTGTTTGTCTGTCTGTCATCATGTCTATCTATCTGTCTATCTATCTGTCTGTCTGTCATCATGTCTGTCTGTCTGTCTGTCTGTCATCATATCTATCTATCTATCTATCTATCTATCTGTCTGTCTGTCTGTCATCATGTCTGTCTGTCTATCTGTCTGTCTGTCATCATATCTATCTATCTATCTATCTATCTATCTATCTATCTATCTATCTATCTATCTATCTATCTGTCTGTCATCATCTCTGTCTGTCTGTCTGTCTATCTGTCTGTCTGTCTGTCATCATATCTATCTATCTATCTATCTATCTATCTATCTGTCTGTCTGTCTGTCTGTCTGTCATCATGTCTGTCTGTCTGTCTGTCTGTCATCATATCTATCTATCTATCTGTCTATCTGTCTGTCATCATGTCTGTCTGTCTGTCTGTCTGTCTGTCTGTCTGTCTGTCTATCTGTCTGTCTGTCATCATATCTATCTATCTATCTATCTATCTATCTATCTGTCTGTCTGTCTGTCTGTCTGTCTGTCATCATGTCTGTCTGTCTGTCTGTCTGTCATCATATCTATCTATCTATCTGTCTATCTGTCTGTCTGTCTGTCTGTCTGTCATCATATCTATCTATCTATCTATCTATCTATCTATCTATCTATCTGTCTGTCTGTCTGTCTGTCTGTCATCATGTCTGTCTGTCTATCTGTCTGTCTGTCTGTCTGTCTGTCTGTCATCATATCTATCTATCTATCTATCTATCTATCTATCTGTCTGTCTGTCTGTCTGTCTGTCTGTCTATCTGTCTGTCTGTCTGTCATCATATCTATCTATCTATCTATCTATCTATCTATCTATCTATCTGTCTGTCTGTCTGTCATCATGTCTGTCTGTCTGTCTGTCTGTCTGTCTGTCTGTCTATCTGTCTGTCTGTCATCATATCTATCTATCTAACTGTCTGTCTGTCTGTCTGTCTGTCATCATGTCTGTCTGTCTGTCTGTCTGTCATCATGTCTGTCTGTCTATCTGTCTGTCTGTCATCATATCTATCTATCTATCTGTCTGTCTGTCTGTCATCATGTCTGTCTGTCTATCTGTCTGTCTGTCATCATATCTATCTATCTGTCTGTCATCATATCTATCTGTCTGTCATCATATCTATCTGTCTGTCTGTCATCATATCTATCTATCTAACTGTCTGTCTGTCTGTCTGTCTATCTGTCTGTCTGTCATCATATCTATCTATCTGTCTGTCTGTCTGTCATCATGTCTGTCTGTCTGTCTGTCATCATATCTATCTATCTGTCTGTCTGTCTGTCATCATGTCTGTCTGTCTATCTGTCTGTCTGTCATCATATCTATCTATCTGTCTGTCATCATATCTATCTGTCTGTCTGTCTGTCTGTCATCATATCTATCTGTCTGTCTGTCATCATGTCTGTCTGTCTGTCTGTCTGTCATCATATCTATCTATCTAACTATCTGTCTGTCTGTCATCATATCTATCTGTCTGTCTGTCATCATATCTATCTGTCTGTCTGTCTGTCACATGTCTGTCTGTCTATCTGTCTGTCTGTCATCATATCTATCTGTCTGTCTGTCATCATATCTATCTGTCTGTCTGTCTGTCACATGTCTGTCTGTCTATCTGTCTGTCTGTCATCATATCTATCTATCTGTCTGTCTGTCATCATATCTATCTGTCTGTCTGTCATCATATCTAACTATCTAACTATCTGTCTGTCTGTCATCATATCTATCTGTC
>CM049847.1:31772484-31779984 GCA_027422415.1 Schizothorax lantsangensis | reverse complement strand
CCATTCAAATAAACTATCCACTTGTCCCTGGGATCCTTCTGATATCTGTACAACGAGCTGTTTAAACCAAACGCGTCAAAGCTAATGTTCTTTATCTGCATGTGTCCTGACGACAGACTCGAGCGCATCTGTATACTGTATCCAGTGCAGACAAGATAGCGCAGTGATTGTGATTTATATTTGATTTTGACACGACTGAACGCCAGTGGGCGGAGCCTATGCTGAGAAGATGACTATTCGTCGATGTCATGCTCTGGAGGCGTGTTTATGCAAATGTTTGCACCTCATCATTGTGATGTCATCATGCACCTCAGATCCAAACGAGGCGTTTCTGGAGCTTGATTAAATAAATGCTTGGTTTATAATGAGGAGGACGTTATAAGCTATTAAACCTGCAGGATGTTTTAATGCTACAAAGACCTCTTACATTCCAAAAGATCAAAGCAAATTTGATTTCTCATGTCATGTGTGTATACCCCTTTAAGACAGATCTAATGTGAGCAAATCATGCCAAACGAGCTCTGCCCACTCCATGATATTTTAGTATTATATACTATTAGTATATTTACTAAAATTTTAATAGGCTTTTATTTGTATATTTTCAGTTTTCACGTAAATTTTTTAAATTTGTATTTTTTTTTTAAATAGCTATTTAGCTTTATTTTTATTTCAGTTTCATTTATTTTAGCACTTCAGCTTCAACTTATATTATATTTCAACTATTAAACTTATTTACTAGTTAAATACTTACTTATCATTTGTATTCAAATTCATTTGTTTAGGTCGTTCATTAAATGTTTACATTTTATTACGGCTTTATTAACAAGATTACTTTTACAACTTCAATATAGTCCCAAATATAATTACATATTTGTATATACAATGTAATAAACTTAAAATGTTATGTCTACATTTCTATATATCTTACATGAGTTTGTTTCTTCATCAGGTTTGTAGAAATGCGTCTCTGCATCAGTGTCTCAGCAATGGAAGTGAATGGGTGCCGTCAGAATGAGAGTCTGATAAAAACATCACAATAATCCACACCACTCCAGTCCATCAGTTAACATCTGGAGAAGACAAAAGATGAAACAAATCCAGCATTAAGACATTTTTAACTAAAATACCATAGAGTTCATAATCCATAATAACGCTTCCTCCAGTGAAAAAGTGTTCTGGTCTGAATCAGGAGAGAAATCTGCATCAGATCAAGCAGCGTTTACAAGACAAAACAGCTCTAAACTAATATGTGGCTGGATTTTGATGTGAGAGACAACAGGAGATGTGCTTTTTCACTGGAGGAAGCGTTGTTATGGATTATGGAATCATATTTTAGACATTAAAAACGTCTTAATGCTGGATTTGTTTCAGCTTTTGTCTTCTCCAGATGTTAACTGATGGACTGGAGTGCTGTGGATTATTGTGATGTTTTTATCAGACTCTCATTCTGACGGCACCCATTCACTTCCATTGCTGAGACACTGATGCAGAGCCACATTTGTCTCTGTCTGTCTTCAGCGCCGGCGGTACCGGAGTGCTGCTGAACGTGGACCGTGTGTCGGAGCTGCTGGAGGATCTGGGTCTGGGTTCGGTTCAGGTTCGGGGTTTGGTGGACTCGGGCTGGTTTCTGGATCATAAACAGTACCGCTGCACCGACTGCATCGACACGATCAGCTGCGCTCCGACCGAGGCCATCAAGAGAGGAGTGCGGTGAGACACACACATTCATTCACACGTGTGTATGCTGTTGTACTGTCTGTGGGACCGTGTTTGTGTTTGTGTTCAGGTACTGGAACAGCGTGGTTCCGGAGCGCTGCAGTCAGGTGTATAACGGCGAGGACTGGAACTGCTTCTTTGGTTATAAGGTTCAGCCCACACTGAAGAGTAGGTGACTCCACAGCGCCCTCTAGTGTCTGAATCACCAACACAACACTCACACTTACTGATCACTGAACGGGGAAAGCTGCTTTTAAAAGTAGGCCTAATGCATTACAATGTTGCGTTACTCCCTAAAAAGTAACTAATTGCATTACTTGGTTACGTTTTATGGAATGTAATGAGTTACGTTACTTTTGCGTTACTTGTTAAATCTGGGCAGGGCTTGCTTGTTTGTTTTTAATATAAAAAGTTCTATTTTTTGGCAAATGTAAAAGCCCTTTCACACCAAAAGCCTCAGACTGAAGGAAAAGTACATTCACATCTATACAGTAGAACACAGAAGAAGAAAGTTCAACACTCTTCAGCAATAATAAAAAAAAAGAACAAATGTTAGTTTATCTTCGGTCATTTTTGCTTATTAGTATGGTTGAACTGGATCATCAAAGGTCAGCAGCAAAGACACTGGTTAATAAAATGGGATTAAATACATAAAGGATATTTGTATTATTTAACATTTAATTAATCATATTCCTTCTGAGTTGCATTTCACTGTTTTTTTTAATTTGAGGAATACTAAATCCATTTATTCTTTGTGTCTGTCTCTCGCCCGCTCTCTCTCTCTCTCTCTCTGTGTTTCTCACCCGCTCTCTCTCTGTGTCTGTCTCTCGCCCGCTCTCTCTCTCTCTCTCTGTGTCTGTCTCTCGCCCGCTCTCTCTCTCGCTCTGTGTTTCTCACCCGCTCTCTCTCTCTCTCTGTTTCTCACCCGCTCTCTCTCTCTCTGTGTCTGTCTCTCGCCCGCTCTCTCTCTCTCTCTCTGTGTCTGTCTCTCTCTCTCTGTGTCTGTCTCTCTCTCTCTCTGTCTGTCTCTCTCTCTCTCTGTGTCTGTCTCTCGCCCGCTCTCTCTCTCTCTCTCTGTGTCTGTCTCTCTCTCTCTCGCTCTGTGTTTCTCACCCGCTCTCTCTCTCTCTGTGTCTGTCTCTCGCCCGCTCTCTCTCTCTGTCTGTGTCTCTCACCCGCTCTCTCTCTCTCTGTCTCTCGCCCGCTCTCTCTCTCTCTGTCTGTTTCTCGTCCGCTCTCTCTCTCTGTCTGTCTCTCGCCCGCTCTCTCTCTCTCTCTGTCTCTGTCTGT
The DNA here is from genome assembly GCA_027422415.1 of Schizothorax lantsangensis. Lineage (NCBI taxonomy): Eukaryota > Metazoa > Chordata > Actinopteri > Cypriniformes > Cyprinidae > Schizothorax > Schizothorax lantsangensis. The sequence goes on along the minus strand of CM049847.1, from coordinate 31,776,978 downwards.
GTCTCTCGCCCGCTCTCTCTCTCTCTGTCTGTCTCTCGCCCGCTCTCTCTCTGTCTGTGTCTCTCGCCCGCTCTCTCTCTCTCTCTCTCTCTCTGTCTGTGTCTCTCGCCCGCTCTCTCTCTCTCTCTCTCACCCGCTCTCTCTCTCTCTCAGGGCCGGTGTTTGTGGTTCAGTGGTTGTTCGATGAGGCTCAGCTGACGGTTGATAACGTCCATCTGACGGGTCAGCCGGTGCAGGAGGGTCAGTGGAGATACATCCAGAACCTGGGCAGCGAACTCAGAAACACCCTCAAAAACGTCCCGTAAGCATCTCAGCTGCACGAGCTCCTGAACTCCTGTCAGATCTGTGACTTTACCCTAACATCACAGATCTGATGGCGTCTGTGAATAGTCAAACTCATCTCTGATTGGCCCTTGTTTTGATTGACAGGGCCATGTTCGCTCCGGCCTGTTTGTCTCATGAGATCATCACAAGAAGGTGAGTATACGAGTATGTGTTGTTCACTTGTTCTTAATCTCAGTAGGCATGCTTAAAATGCAAAAAATAAACATTTCAGGTATGCATTATCATAATGATTTTTTTTTTAAACTTTCCCCATATTTTAAAGAGGTCATCGGATGCAAAATTCACTTTTACATGTTGTTTGAACAAATGTGTTGGCAGTGTGTGTACACATCCACCCTATAATGATAAAAATCCACCCAGTGCCTTTTTTATATCCACAAAAATCATAACCCCTTTCTCAAATCAAGCCAAATCAGATTCTTGGCTGTGTGAGGTCACACAGACCCAAGCCCCGCCCACGATTGTTGATTGACACTGGTGTTTAATCACAGACTCCGCCCTGAGTGAGCTGTCATCATCAGTCTGCCATTGTTTCACCGCCGGAGCAGATGTAGACCAGAATGTCTCAGATTAAGTGATTGAGGTGTTTTGTTGTTGGATGTAATAATGAACAGCAGTCTTCATTTACTCCCGACATCTGAGCCGCTGAAGACACAGTGGATTACCTTTGTTTTTTAAGGCAATGCACCCCAATCTACCTAAATGTGTTTATGTTCGCGTGAATCATTCGTGATCCAGCTTCACCTCCAGAAGAAGCGAGTATAAGGTTATTTTATGAATCTTTGCAAATCGCCTTTCCTAATAACGTGCTAGTTAGCAAGTTCCACGGCTAAAGTTAAGAGTCTCATGAGAACTGCTCGTCACTCCACGGAAGAGAGGGGCGGGGTCAGCAGAGCTCATTAGAATTTAAAGGAACATGCACCGAAACGGCTCGCTGTGAACAGAGCTGTTTTTGACAGGGTAAAAAGGGTGTTTTACACTATCATTGAGAAATTTTAACCAAAGTTTGTTATAGACTTTTCATTAAGAACCTAAAGAATCATATCAACTTGTGGAAAATGGGCATCCGATGACCCCTTTAAAAATCAGTGTACAGTACATACATTATCCATGATGCAACTCTTCAGTTACTGTATTCTATATGCAGTAAGTCAGTCTTTTTCCTCCAGTTATTGGATGGATATCCACGTCAAAGGTACCTCACTTCCTCGAGCGCTGCAGTGCTGGGACCGCAGCCTCCGTCCCCACGGCAACAGCAGCAGCGCTCAGGCTCCGCCCCGGGGCTGCCCTCTTCACTTGATTGACAGCTGCCCGTGGCCCCAGTGCAACCCCACCTGCCCCACCATCAGAGAGCAGCTGACGGGGCAGGAGATGAGCGTCATCCAGTTCCTCACGCACCTGGGCTTCGACGTGCAGCGTGTGGCACAGCAGCAGGGCATGGAGCCCCACAAACTACTGGGCATGCTCAGTAACGGCACCTGACGCACGCCTGGGTGTTCATCAGACTGCGTTCGCTCCGGCTCCGTCCCAAATGGAGCAGCTGATGTGGATCGAATGACATTTCTATAGCACCAAAAATGAGGATTCAGTGAAGCTAAAAATAATCCCAAATCTATAAGTACTCGCACAACGTTTCCATTGAGAGACAATATACTTTTATAAGGGCAGGGTTTATAACCTTTTTATAAAATTAGGCATTTAGTAGATGTTTTATTCTTACTATTTTTAGGATATGGCAGAAATAGTAAGAGTTGTATGGTAGTAGTACCTGGTTCCGAATACAGCAACTTGAGTCATTGAATCATTGACTCAACAGTTTTGTTAGAAAACGCTGATTTGTTTGGGAATGGAGCAACTGACTGTCTTTATGAATGAGTCATTGAATTATTGACTCAACTGATTCATTCAAAACGGCTGGTTCACTCGGCAACAAAGCTACTGTCTTTATGAATGAGTCATTGAATCATTGACTCAACTGATTCATTCAAAACGGCTGGTTCATTCGGCAGCAAAGCAAGTGACTCACTTTATGAATGAGTCATTGAATTATTGACTCAACTAATTCATTCAAAACGGCAACAAAGCTACTGTCTTTATGAATGAATCACTGAATCATTGACTCAATTAATTAATTCAAAACGGCTGGTTCATTCGGCAACAAAGCTACTGTCTTTATGAATGAATCACTGAATTATTGACTCAACTAATTCATTCAAAACGGCAACAAAGCTACTGTCTTTATGAATGAATCACTGAATCATTGACTCAACTAATTTATTCAAAACGGCTGGTTCATTCGGCAACAAAGCTACTGTCTTTATGAATGAATCACTGAATTATTGACTCAACTGATTCATTCAAAACGGCTGGTTCATTCGGCAACAAAGCTACTGTCTTTATGAATGAATCACTGAATCAACTGATTCATTCAAAACGGCTGGTTCATTCGGCACCAAAGCAATTGACTGTCTTTATGAGTGATTGAATTATTGACTCAACAGACTTATTTAAAACAGCTTGTTCATTCAGCAACGAAGCAAGTGACTTGCTGAATTCAGAAATGCATACTAGTATACTATTCTTACCAATTTTAGGATATCTTTGCATGGCAGAAATAGTAAGAGTTGTTTGTTAATAGTACATGGTTCTGAATACAGCAACTGTCTTTATGAATGGATCATTGAACCAATAACACAATTCATTCAAAAAAACGCTTTTATGAATGAGTCATTGAATTCTTGATTCAACCAATCTGTTCAAAGCGACCGATTTATTCAGGAATGAAGAAAGTAACTGTCTTTATGAATGAGTCACTGAATCATTGACTCAACCGATTCATTCAAAACAGCTGATTCATTCAGAAATTATGCAAGTGGCTATCTTTATGAATGAGTCATTGAATCATTGACTCAACTGATTCATTCAAAACAGCTGATTCATTCAGAAATTATGCAAGTGGCTATCTTTATGAATGAGTCATTGAATCATTGACTCAACAGAGTTGTTTAAAATGGTTGATTAATTCAGGTACAAAGCAAGTGACAGTCTTTATGAATGAGTCATTGAATCATTGACTCAACTGATTCATTCAAAAAAGCTGAATCATTCAGAAATTATGCAAGTGGCTATCTTTATGAATGAGTCATTGGATCATTGACTCAACTGATTCATTCAAAACAGCTGATTCATTCAGAAATTATGCAAGTGGCTATCTTTATGAATGAGTCATTGAATCACTGACTCAACAGAGTTGTTTAAAATGGTTGATTAATTCAGGTACAAAGCAAGTGACAGTCTTTATGAATGAGTCATTGAATCATTGACTCAACTGATTCATTCAAAAAAGCTGAATCATTCAGGAACCAAACGCCACTGTGTTTAACAGAGATGCACTGGTTATGCTGCGATTCTGAACTAGTTTTGTTGGTGGAATAGAGCAACTATATTGTGTCTAAAATGTATGTCTCTTAATATTAATTTATACAGCACATTTTTAAAAGTTATTTATTAATTATATATCATTGTATACCAATGGACATGCATTTACAAACTGCACTGTCTGACTTTAAACCCGACATATAGCCACCCTATGAAGAGCTAAAGGTCTCCATTTGGGACGGAGCCTGTGTGTGAACACACAGGTACCGTATTCTCCAGAATCAGGTTAACGGCGGCGTCCTCTACTGGACACTCGATGGACTGCAGCAACAACAGACACGCGTGTCTTTCTCTGCAGATGAAGGACGGATGCTTTTCACTTCAGCCCATAATAATGAAGCACTTTCACAACAACCTCACAAACAAATACTGGAAATCTGGACACCAAACTCAACAGAATACTCATCAGAGACACACAAACACCTCATACACACGGACATGTTTATATGAGCATCTGAACACATCTCTCCATTAAGCTATCCGGTGAATACAAACGGCTGCTCGGATCACAGAATCTCACCAAACCTGCCAAGAACATGCATAATGTGTGTGTGTGTGTGTGTATATATATATATATATATATATATATATAAAAAATAAAATAAGTAATATATATATTATTAACATTTATTAAGAAAAAAAAAAATATATATAAATATTTATTTTATTTTTTATTATATATATATATATATATATATATATATATATATA
>CM049847.1:31734984-31762484 GCA_027422415.1 Schizothorax lantsangensis | reverse complement strand
TTCCTATGGAAATGAAAGGTAATAATACGTTGAAAGCGGGCGGCCGTTCTACCTGCTGATGGAGATGTAATTGAGCACAATGGGAGAATCGTACTCCTCCATCCAGGCCACGGCGTTGAAGAGTCCGGGCATGAGCAGGTTAAAGCTGGACACCACGACAGGAACGGCCAACAGACTGGCTTCCTTCAGCAGCGGATCAGACGAGCCGGCGCGAGCGCGGTTAAGCAGATCCTGAGAGAGAGACGCGTTAGAAAGAGCCGAATCAACAAACACACACACTGAGACATTAAACCAGACTGACGGCTGATTACATGATGTTTATAGAGCAAACACGACTAAAACACACACGAGACCTGTGTTATTTGACTATCACTGATATACTTTATTTTAATATAGATTTTATTTTTATATTTACGGCTTTGATTTTAATTTTATTTAAAGTTTTGTTCTGTTTTTGTCTTTTTTTTTTATGAAGTCAACTTATATCAGGGTTATTATAGTTAACTAAAACTTGAACTATAAAAAATTGTTACTTAACCTACACTAAATAAAATATATAAAAAATATTTCAGCTAGTTGCCAATCTTAAATTGAGCCTTAAACTTAAAGCAGACAATATACAGCGGGTAAAATAAGTATTGAACACATCACCATTTTTCTCAGTAAATATATTTCTAAAAATATATTTCCATTTTATTACACTTAACTTCATTTCTGAACTTATTTGTTTTGTTGTCTTTGTATGTATGGATTGTTTGGGTTGTTACTGACATCTGGTGAAAATTTCATGTCAACGGCATCTTTACAAATATATTTACTGAGAATAATTGTGACAAAACTTATTTTACCCGCTGTATACTACTTGAACAGCATATGAAAACCTCCTAAATTAACTCCAGACTACTCATATAACTTGCATATAACTTATATAGACTAACACATAGACTAACACATATACAGCAACATTATATTGACTTCAAAGTTCCCTCGTTCTGGCCAAATCTGAGGCAGCTTTCCTGTGTTTGTAAATCAGCTCGCAGCGAAATGCAAAATGTGAGCTTGTATTTCCGGTCTTTTGAGTCAGTGGATCAAAAAGTGTATGTCGTACCCTGTGCATGTGTTCAGAGAAGTAATACACAGCTAGCACACATGCTAACGTGCTTCCCAAACATATGATCCACGCCAGCATGTGGACGAAGAGTCGGATGAGCCGCTGGAGAACAGGGAACTTCAGCTTCTGACGGTTCACCTCTGCCACCAGCTCCTGCAAACACCGAGAACAGCTGAAGCGTGTGCCAAACGTGTGTGTGTATGTGTGTCATACATGGATCATACGTGTTTGTATGTGTGTCATACATGGATCATACGTGTGTATGTGTGTCATACATGGATCATACGTGTTTGTATGTGTGTCATACATGGATCATACGTGTGTATGTGTGTCATACATGGATCATACGTGTTTGTATGTGTGTCATACATGGATCATAATGAGTGTCATACATGGATCATACGTGTGTATGTGTGTCATACATGGATCATACGTGTTTGTATGCGTGTCATACATGGATCATACGTGTGTATGTGTGTCATACATGGATCATAATGAGTGTCATACATGGATCATACGTGTTTGTATGTGTGTCATACATGGATCATACGTGTGTATGTGTGTCATACATGGATCATACGTGTTTTTATGCGTGTCATACATGGATCATACGTGTGTATGTGTGTCATACATGGATCATACGTGTGCATGTGTGTCATACATGGATCATACGTGTGTATGTGTGTCATACATGGATCATACGTGTGCATGTGTGTCATACAGGGATCATGCGTGTGCATGTGTGTCATACATGGACATACGTGTTTGTATGCGTGTCATACATGGATCATACGTGTTTGTATGTGTGTCATACATGGATCATACGTGTTTGTATGTGTGTCATACATGGATCATACGTGTGCGTGTGTGTCATACATGGATCATACGGGTGTGTGTGTGTCATACATGGATCATACGTGTGTATGTGTGTCATACATGGATCATACGTGTGCATGTGTGTCATACATGGATCATACGTGTGCATGTGTGTCATACATGGATCATACGTGTTTGTATGTGTGTCATACATGGATCATACGTGTGTATGTGTGTCATACATGGATCATACGGGTGTGTGTGTGTGTGTGTGTGTCATACATGGATCATACGTGTGCATGTGTGTCATACATGGATCATACGTGTTTGTATGTGTGTCATACATGGATCATACGGGTGTGTGTGTGTGTGTGTGTGTGTCATACATGGATCATACGTGTGCATGTGTGTCATACATGGATCATACGTGTTTGTATGTGTGTCATACATGGATCATACGTGTGCATGTGTGTCATACATGGATCATACGGGTGTGTGTGTGTGTGTGTGTGTCATACATGGATCATACGTGTGCATGTGTGTCATACATGGATCATACGGGTGTGTGTGTGTGTGTGTGTGTGTCATACATGGATCATATATGTACATGCGAGTCATATATGGATCATATGTGTGCTGACCTTCAGCTGTGTGCCGATGTTTGCCCGCTGCAGTCTCACTGAGCTTTTCTTGATGACTTTAAAGTCCCACGAGCTGAAGACCTTTATGGCCAACAGGCCTTTAGATTTATCGATGCGGAAACTCTGACCGAACGACTTCGACATGCTGGAAAACAGACACACAGAGGATCAGTGCAGCTCATCTGGACAGCAGGTCAAGACCATTATACCAGGGTTATTATAGCTAACTAAAACTGAAATTAAACCATAAAAAAATTTAATAAATTAACTGAAATAAAATATGTAAAAAAAAAACAAAAAAAAACGTATTTACTCAGCTAGTTGCCAGGGACGTCGTTCTCATTTAGTTTAGCTTGATGTATTAAAATGACTAAAACTTACTTAAAAAAACTAGTTCGGTTTAACTCAAGACTGTTTAACTATGTTTATATTAAAATATGTATGCAACACAAATCATAAACAATCACAAGTGACGGACATGCGTAAACAATGCTTTCAGAAGAGCCTCACCTGTAGACGAGGATGATGCAGGTGATGAAGAATGCGATGCCGATGGTGAAGAAGTAAACGAGAGGCATGTTATAGGACAGTCCAGAACTACAGGACGTCCCGTTCTTGGACGCAGAGCAGCTGTGGCCCGTCTGTAGCATCTTATTACTGTAATATCCGTAATACAGCACAGAGTGAGAGAAATAACCCTGAGAAAGAGAGAGAGAACTGTGATCGTGAAGCATCTCGCTTACAGCATCAAACACTGTTGTGTTTCTACAGTCTAAATGTTTGTTGAGCAGCAAATCAGCATATTAGAATGATTTCTGAAGATCATGTGACACTGAAGACTGGAGTAATGATGCTGAAAATACAGCTTTGATCACAGAAATAAATTACAGTTTAACACATATTCACATAGAAAACAGTACTTTAAATTGTAATAATATTTCACTGTTTTTACTGTATTTGTGATCAAATAAATGCAGCCTTGGTGAGCAGAAGAGACTTCTCTCAGAAAAACTGAAAAATCTTATTCCAAACTTAACAGCTAGTGTATGTTCCAAAGTTAAAGATTCACATTTGTGAATCTCAGTGAGTGGTTCACTTGTTTTTTAGCCCTCGATAAGCACAAAATCACTTTCACTGACTTTTACATTAACTGTTCCCTCCTGGTTTAATGACCTGCTCAACTCAATCCCAGCAGCTGAGTCCTTAACCATCTTCAAGAATCTCTTCCATCTTCATTTGACCCTCTAACTCAAGCATTCTCTATTCTTTTGACTTGCTTTATTTTTATTTAAAAAACACTTGACCCTCTAACTCTAGCACTCTATTCTATTTCTATTTGTTTACTTTTTTAATTAAAAAACACTTGACCCTCTAACGCTAGCCTTCTCTATTCTTTTAACTTGCTTTATTTTTATATATATAAAATGACCCTCTAACACTAGCCTTCTCTATTATTTTAACTTGCTTTATTTTTATATATATAAAATGACCCTCTAAAACTAGCGTTCCCTATTCTATGTACTTGTTTTCTTTTTATTTATATATAAAAAAAAACTTGCGTACTGCGTTAAGCTAACTGAGACTTATTATAGCACTTGCATATTACTGCTCTTTTGTTGATTTTGATTGCTTATATTGTCCTCATTTGTGAGTCTCTTTGGATAAAAGTGTTTGCTAAATGCCTAACAGTGAATATGTAATAGTATGTTTATTAATGTACTTACGGCGCCCGTGAGCACCTCCAGGCCCCATGTGCTCCTGACGGTGATGTTCTGGTCCTGGTCCGGATGCGCGATGGCCTGAGGAACCACTAACAGCAAACCCGTGACCAGGAACAGGAAGACGTTGAAGAAGAGGAGCGTTCTGAGGAAGACGAAATACGAGAGGACGCCCGTCCCGAAGCGGCCGCCGACACACTTCAGAGCCGTCTGCCACAACTGCAGCGAGGACAGGAATGAAAGCCAGCCGTACCAGCCGTGCCTCAGCGCCTGACAGACAATACACCACAGCATCAATAACCTGATCACAAACCACTGAGAGACTACAAACACAGCACAGCATCATTAACCTGATCACAAACCACTGAGAGACTACAAACACACCACAGCATCAATAACCTGATCACAAACCACTGAGAGACTACAAACACAGCACAGCATCAATAACCTGATCACAAACCACTGAGAAACTACAAACACAGCACAGCATCATTAACCTGATCACAAACCACTGAGACACTACAAACACAGCACAGCATCATTAACCTGATCACAAACCACTGAGAGACTACAAACACAGCACAGCATCAATAACCTGATCACAAACCACTGAGAGACTACAAACACAGCACAGCATCAATAACCTGATCACAAACCACTGAGAGACTACAAACACAGCACAGCATCAATAACCTGATCACAAACCACTGAGAGACTACAAACACAGCACAGCATCAAAAACCTGATCACAAACCACTGAGAGACTACAAACACAGCACAGCATCATTATCCTGATCACAAACCACTGAGAGACTACAAACACAGCACAGCTTCAATAACCTGATCACAAACCACTGAGAGACTACAAACACAGCACAGCGTCAATAACCTGATCACAAACCACTGAGAGACTACAAACACAGCACAGCGTCAATAACCTGATCACAAACCACTGAGAGACTACAAACACAGCACAGCGTCAATAACCTGATCACAAACCACTGAGAGACTACAAACACAGCACAGCATCAATAACCTGATCACAAACCACTGAGAGACTACAAACACAGCACAGCATCAATAACCTGATCACAAACCACTGAGAGACTACAAACACAGCACAGCATCAATAACCTGATCACAAACCACTGAGAGACTACAAACACAGCACAGCGTCAATAACCTGATCACAAACCACTGAGAGACTACAAACACAGCACAGCCTCAATAACCTGATCACAAACCACTGACAGACTACAAACACAGCACAGCATCAATAACCTGATCACAAACCACTGAGAGACTACAAACACAGCACAGCGTCATTAACCTGATCACAAACCACTGAGAGACTACAAACACAGCACAGCGTCAATAACCTGATCACAAACCACTGAGAGACTACAAACACAGCACAGCTTCAATAACCTGATCACAAACCACTGAGAGACTACAAACACAGCACAGCATCAATAACCTGATCACAAACCACTGAGAGACTACAAACACAGCACAGCATCAATAACCTGATCACAAACCACTGAGAGACTACAAACACAGCACAGCATCATTAACCTGATCACAAACCACTGAGAGACTACAAACACAGCACAGCGTCAATAACCTGATCACAAACCACTGAGAGACTACAAACACAGCACAGCTTCAATAACCTGATCACAAACCACTGAGAGACTACAAACACACCACAGCATCAATAACCTGATCACAAACCACTGAGAGACTACAAACACAGCACAGCATCATTAACCTGATCACAAACCACTGAGACACTACAAACACAGCACAGCATCAATAACCTGATCACAAACCACTGAGAGACTACAAACACAGCACAGCATCATTAACCTGATCACAAACCACTGAGAGACTACAAACACAGCACAGCGTCAATAACCTGATCACAAACCACTGAGACACTACAAACACAGCACAGCATCAATAACCTGATCACAAACCACTGAGAGACTACAAACACAGCACAGCCACAATTATTTAGCATATTCAGTGGTAATATTCATAGTTAGTTTATCCTTCTTAATCATCTGTTTAATTACAGTCAGGGTTGTTAGTGTTAACTAAACCTAAAAACTTTATTTTTTTTTACTTGAAATAATATAAAAATTAAAATATTTTTAAAAAATTCTCAACAACACATTTTCGTTTAGTTTAAGTACTAAAATAACTAAAACTAAAATTAATAAATATTATATGTGACCCTGCAGCACAAAACCAGTCATAAGTAACACAGGTATATTTGTAGCAATAGACAACAATACATTGTATGGGTCAAAATTATCCATTTTTCTTTTATGCCAAAAATCATTAGGATATTAAGATTATGTTCCATGAAGATATTTAGTAAATTTCCTACCGTAAATATATCAAAACTTAATTTTTGATTTGTAATATGCATTGCTAAGAACTTCATTTGAACAACATTAAAGGTGATTTTCTCAATTTTTTTTACACTGAGTATTTTTTCGAATGTTTAATACTAACAGTTTATTTTTGTCCATTTTTACTGTGACATTTTGCAGCACGTCTCACTTTAATGCAAATGTTCAGCGGATGCCAATAAAGCTACACTGAAACTGGACTGAAAGTCACAGAGCTTGCATATCATCTTCAATACTGAAGTACATCTGACACAGAGTGTAAATATAAACCATTCAAAACAAACAGCACGCATGATTAACCTCTGACACACTCCACTACACGCCTGTGATACAACACCATAAAACTACCATTAATACCCTGATACACACACAAAAACACTCATCCACACACACAAAAACAAACACACACCGACACATAGACACTCACGCGCATGCACACTCACACACAGACACACACACACACACACACACTCACGCGCATGCACACTCACGCACTTACACGCACGCACTCTCACACACAGACACACCACTTGCGCACATGCACACTCACTTACACACACTCTCACACACAGACACACACACACACACACACCACTTGCGCACATGCACACTCACTTACACACACTCTCACACACACTCACTCACTCACTTTCACGCACTCTCACACACAGACACACCACTTGCGCACATGCACACTCACTTACACACACTCTCACACACAGACACACACACACACCACTTGCACACATGCACACTCACTTACACACACTCTCACACACACTCACTCACTCACTCACTTTCACGCACTCTCACTCACTTGCTCGACACACATTTGCATGCACATCCTCACACTCAGTTGCACAGACACACGTTCAAACACTCACAAGTATGCACTCACTCGCACACACATGCAAACACACACTCAACAAAAACATCAATCACTGACTGAAGGCTGAATCTCAAAAGACACAAAGAAAAAAACAGCTGCACACTTCATATGACAGATATAGGCTATATACAGAATTACAAACTACTTAAAAAAAATAGTATTTAAAAAAGTATCAACTTTGTTGTCATTGTAAAAAACAAAATTAAAAAAAAAAATTCAGCCAGCTGCCAAGGCAACATTTCTTATTTTATTTTAGTTTAAGCTGAAGTACTAAAGCATAAGCAATGTTTTAGACCAGGGATGGGCAACTTCGGTCCTGGAGGGCCACTGTCCTGCAGAGTTTAGCTCCAACCCTAATCAAACACACCTGAACAAGCTAATCAGTGTCTTTCAAGATCACTAGAAAGCTACAGGCAGGTGTGTTTAATTAGGGTTGGAGCTAAACTCTGCAGGACAGTGGCCCTCCAGGACCGAAGTTGCCCATCCCTGTTTTAGACTCACAATGATGATGTAATACTTGAGCTGACTGCAGCAGGGAATCTGATTCTGAGACACAAAGTGTTCGGCTTTATTCAACACCAACATCCTGAAAAACACAATATCAGAAGAAAATCAGCAACTCAGAAAACACAAATGTTCTGTTTTCTTCTGTTTACAGTGAGGGAAATCCAATTGGAGCAAACATACTAAACAAAACCATGCTTTCAGCACTATTTATTACAACAAAACTCTTTTATGAATGACTTTAACTGCATAGTCATAAAACCAGCCAGCAAGCGATTCAATAGTCATTTTAACGATTCATTAAAATAAGAATCAACTGCACCACTCATGTCTATTTATTGTCTTTTGTACATTAATAATATTGTCGAGTCTGATGAGTTTCTTTTGTTCTTTAAGATAAACTGTACATTTTGTGTTGCATCACATTCTATTCAGACTCTAAACTAAATATGATTTGTTTAGCTGTATATTCAGCAGCGCTGCAGGACATGTTGAATAGACACAATAGCAGGTGTGGCAGTGTTTATTAGTGTATTCACCTGAGCTCTTTCTTCTCTGCGAGACTCAGCGGCATCGCTCTCAACATACGCACGCGATCATTGGCTGACAGATTCTGCAGATTATTGACCAAACGCTCTCTCTTATTCTCTACAAACACACAGAGTCATCACAACAGATCAGCACGGCATAGTTTAAGATGTTACAGGCATTAAATGTGACCCCGGAGCACAAAAGCAGTCATAAGTAACACAGGTATATTTGTAGCAATAACCAACAATACATTGTATGGGTCAAAATTATACATTTTTCTTTTATGCCAAAAATCATTAGGATATTAAGATCATGTTCCATGAAGATATTTAGTAAATTTCCTACCGTAAATACAGGGTTCCTACACATTTTTCATTTCAAAATTCCATACTTTTCCAGACTCAAATTTCCAAACCTCTCGGTAGATTTTCAGACCATATTTAAAGGGTTACTCCACCCTAAAATGAAAATTTTGTCATTAATCATTTACCCCCATGTTGTTTCAAACCCGTAAAAGCTTTGTTCATCTTCGGAACGCAATTTAAGATATTTTGGATGAAATCCGGGAGGCTTGTGACTGTCCCATTGACTGCGTAGTAAATTGCTCTGTCAAGGTCCATAAAAGGATGAAAAGCATCGTCAGAAATGTGAAATTAAAACCGCCAGCAGGTGGCAGCAAGTCACAGTTAATAAGTGAGTCATTGCGATTGAACCGAATCATTTAAACAGTTGATTCATTCAGGAACGAATCACTGTCATGTTGCTCAGAGACTCAAAACAGTGCTGTGGCTGTGTTTGGAATTATGTTATCGATATAACAGGCAATATGGTGTCTAAAACGTAAGTCTCTTAATTAACTTCTTTGTGTTTTGAACTGTTGTAAAAAATCAGTATTATATTTGTAATCATGGCAATTTTTGGAGAAAGAAACACACTCTCTGTGTGATATTGATTAACTACACTGCCCTCCAAAAGTTTGGAAACACTGGCAAAGTGTGGTTTTGGACGATATCAGCATAAATCCTTATCATTTTTTGGTGCAAATACATTAAAGTAACTTGACATTATCATTGAAGACCAGCAATAATAATTTTCATTTTGATTACATAATAATGTCAATATATACATGTCAAAGTCAGACATGCTGTAATGCCTGGTTACTGGTTTTTAACAGGTTTTTGGCTCAGCACACCTTAATAGCTTCAACAATTGATTGCCAATTAAGTTTAGAATACAATTAACCAATTAGAACACAATTTAGGTCAGATAGTTTACAAATATTACATTTAAAATTTAAGTTTTTTCTATGTATGAACTGTTTATGTAATAAAATATGTTTTCGTAGTTTGTGTTGTCCCTTATCAGTGCAAAATGATCACAAATTAAAAAGGATTCATGCCAATATTGTCCAAAACCCCACTTTTCTAGAGCGTTTCCAAACGATATAAATGATATAAATATATACATTTTCTGTCCCCATATCTTGAATTTTGTGATCATTCTAAATGCATTTTGTTAGACTGAAACATGAGTGAAAGAACGCACTCGCTCTAGTCTAGACTTCACGTAATGTATGCATGCACTCTATAGGGGTGTTTTGAAAGGTTTTTGCAAAATACTCGATAATGTCAAATCGCACATCGTTAAAACAACAATTACGATATATATCGCACACCCCTAGGTCCAGGGTCACATATGTGATTTCACCTTCTTCCTCAAAGCCGTCTCCGTCCGTCTCCACACGGTACCCGCGGATGCTGGGCCGAGCGGATCGAGGGAAGTGCTGGATGGAGGGTCTGCTCTGTCTGCGTCTGCGCAGCTGCATGGTGCGGTTACAGTACTGAGAGATGATTGCGCCACGACTGCGACCTAATCAGAGA
The DNA here is from genome assembly GCA_027422415.1 of Schizothorax lantsangensis. Taxonomy (NCBI): domain Eukaryota; kingdom Metazoa; phylum Chordata; class Actinopteri; order Cypriniformes; family Cyprinidae; genus Schizothorax; species Schizothorax lantsangensis. The sequence goes on along the minus strand of CM049847.1, from coordinate 31,751,974 downwards.
GATTAAACTCAGATCATCTGGAGATATCAGCGAGCCATCAAGAGGAAGAGACACAAGCTGTACAGGAAACACGATTGTAATTATAACAAACAACATCTGAGGTTTCTCACCAGAAATGAAGATGAAAGACAAGAGTCAAGAAACGGCTACACAGCAAAGATATTTCATTTCAAAATGCATTAGGAAATGATATCCTCATAGATTACGAATTAAAAAGCAAGAAAAGTTTCAGTGAATGTGTAAAATATTTTATATATTGCATATATATACATAAAGCATTCATTGAAATTTATGTTGTTTTTTTTAATATATTTTCCATTTTCATTTCAATTTAAGTTTTAGCCATTTTGTTGTGTTTTTATAATTTTATTAGTTTTGGTGTTTTTTAAATATGTCTAGAAATGTATTTATTATTTATATTTATTTACTACTATAATTTAATTTATTTTTATTTCAGGTTTAGATTGGGTTATTTTAGTATATAAAAGAGGTAAAATTAAATATTTAAATATTATAACCCTGGTCCGGGGCCCACTGACTTAAAATAAGACAAAACAAGCCCTAAAACAAGCTAAAACAACTAAAAATAAAGTTATTTCGTATTTTATTACTATTTTCCAGAGTGCATCATGAACTGGAATTTCAAACGGTGTATTTTTGTTGCTTAGATGCTTTGAAAGCAGCATTTCAAAAGGCAAAATAATAAAACATATCTAGAAGAACTCTGTGATCCTCCGGATCAGGAGCGACACTGAAAACATGAAGCAAACACACACTGACCGATGGTGCGGCTGGGCATGGAGGACAGGACTTTGAGCGTGTCAGATGACCAGCGTTCTCCAATCAGATGATCCGTCTGCTGCGGCGCATCGCTGTCTGACCGCTGGTACACCGGAGCCTCCAGATACACGACGTCATCTGAAACACAAACAGCTCTGTCAGATTCCTGTCTGATGTCACTTCCTGTCTGAGTGGGCAGTTCCTGGTCAGTGTGATCTGACCTCTGCTCTCCTCCTCCAGGTCAAACGGGGTCATCTCTATGACATCATGAAGGTCGTGACACTGTTCCTGGATCAGCTGACTGAATGAATCATGAACCCCATCCTCATCTGCTGGACTCCTGATGCACAAAAACACAGAAAGATCACAGAATGCTCACCAAGGCTGCATTTATTTGATCAAAAATACAGTAAAAAATTTGAAATATTATTATAATGTAAAACAGCTGTTTTCTATGTGAAAATGTGTTAAACTGTAATTTATTTCTGTGATCAAAGCTGTATTTTCAGCATCATTACTGCAGTCTTCAGTGTCACATGATCTTCAGAAATCATAATAATATGCTGATTTGCTGCTCAAGAAACATTTCTGATTATTACCAATGTTGAAAACAGTTGTGCTGCACAATATCTTTTAATAATATCATATCTTTGATGAATAGAAAGTTCAAAAGAACAGCGAAATACTTGTTACAATTTACTTGAAGCCTTTATGTATAATGCATTATAAAGCTATTCATAACATACATTGTAACGCATTATATCTTTTCATAATAGTAACAAAATTTAAAATGCCTTATAATATTTTCAGACTTCTTGTTGACAGCCATGTGTTTTAATTTACATTTAGCAGACGCTTTTATCCAAAGCGACTTACAAAGTAGCCTACATTACAAAGTTTTAATGCATTATACATTTAAAAAGTGTAACAATGAATAGATAAGTATTATAATGTATTATTATAGCAGTTATGATTACTCATAAGATCGTACAATGAGTTATAAATTGCATTATCAGGCAGAATTAAAACATTTTTATAACGCATTATATATAAAGGCTGTTTCTGAAACCTTTTAAATGTCTTTTGATCAAGTTATTGTGTCCTTGATGAATAAAAGCATTAATTTCAGGGGGGGGGGGGACTTACTGACCACAAACATTTGAACAGTAGTGTATATTCATTTTTAATCAGCTAAAACAGAAATGTATCCATAAAGAATGTGCTGCTTGAAGCAACAAGAAAGACATTTATTATGTAAATGACTCCGTAATGACATGAACGGTATTACAACACCCACACAAACAAACACACACACACATATACACAAACACACACACTCTCTCTCTCTCACACACACACACACACACACACAAACACACACACTCTCTCTCACACACACTCTCTCTCACACATACAAACACACACACAGACACTCTCTCTCTCTCACCCCCCCCCCACACACACACACAAACACACACACTCTCTCACACACACACACACACACATATACACAAACACACACACACTCTCTCTCTCTCACACACACACTCACAAACACAAACACAAACACACACACTCTCTCTCACACACACACAAACACACACACGCTCTCTCACACATACAAATACACACACAGACACTCTCTCTCTCTCACACCCCCCCCACACACACACAAACACACACACTCTCTCTCACACACACACACACACACACACACACACACACACATATACACAAACACACACACAGCCACAAACACACACACACTCACACACACAAACACACACACTCTCTCTCACACACACACACATACACACACACACACACACAGACACTCTCTCTCTCTCTCACCCCCCCGCCCCCCGCCCCACACACACTAACACACACACTCTCTCTCACACAAACAAACACACACACACACATATACACAAACACACACACAGCCACACACACACATACAAACACACACACACACACTCTCTCTCTCTCACACACCCCCCCCCCCCACACACACACACAAACGCACACTCTCACACACACACACACAGAACACACACACACACTCTCACACACACACACACACAGAACACACACACACACACACAGACCCCACACACACACTCTCTCACACACACACACAAGCTCTCTCTCTCACACACACACACACACACACAGGAAGTGCAGATGAAGGAATAAAAAAACAGTAAAAAGTCACTTACTCGAAATCAGTGACCAGATCAGAGTCAAAACTGACCCTGCCGGCCATGATTTGGTGCTGCGCTCACGGACGCTCGCGAGGAAACTTCGGCCCGATCCTCGTCATCCTGCGGCTAAACTCCACAGACAGAAGGAATGTCAGCGATCGGAGCTCTTATCGTGTTCAAACCTGTCTGACACACACAGACACACACGCTTTATGGAGATCTGAAGGTGTGTCAGAGTCACAAGAGGAAGAAACAACTCTTTATCAGCCCTGATATCACAACCAGAGATCCCTGTATTAAAACATTAATTTTGATACTTCTTTCTGCTGAAGGAAATACTGACAAAATCAAAAAATTGAGCCAGGGGAGTTTGTGTGGTTGATTTGACACGGAATGACCCAATTCTGTGCTGGATCAGGACATTACTATTAGACATTTACATGCAAGACATAACTTGTATTATTTGCTGGTTTATCACAGAGTCAGTTTGCCTGAACGCTGGCAGAGATTCACTTCAGAACAGCTACAGACTGGACTGAATTCAATTAAAAACATGCGTCGACAACTTTAATCATGATTTTAATGCAAACCATCTGATCCAAAACCACATGAACACTAGCCTATAGCAAAACCAGCTGCTGGCCCTTTAAGACTGCACATAAACACACACACACACACACACACAATACAATACAATAACAAAGACACTTTATCAAACAACACCAATCACACTCATGAGAACAGACAGAGAATGATTGAAAATGCTTTATTTCTCAATAAAAACACTTGTGTAATGATTTACAAACACAAACCGCTGGCAAAACTGAACTCATGAAGAAAACGGGAAGCAGTGTGTGTGTGTGTGTGTGTGTGTGTGTGTGTGTGTGCACGGTGGGTGGAGGTGCGTTTTCCTGGCACTGACATCACTGTGGTCAGAAGACATTTCAAAAGCTTTCCATTAAACATCTTAAACCATCAATCTCACACACACACACACACACACACACACACACACACACACACACACACACACACACACACGGATTCTTCATCTCAATCATCCGTTTAAACACTTTATCAACCACAAACTCCTGCAACCACGCTTCATCAGAATCTGCTGCTGACTTTCTATTCTTTCTGTTTTTAAACTCCAGTTCAATTCAGTTTCATTATTGATAATTCACCAAATCTAGGGCTCTATGATTTCCACGATGCAGAAAACGTGGATGGAATCCAGTCATAAAAACAGAATTTATAGTTTAATGTCACGGAGTTTGTCAAAGTTTGGATGAATTAATCAAAAGTAGGTCACTTAAATCAAATGGTGATCTGGACTCGTATCTGATGTAAATCTGAATCCTGCATGTGTCTCTGTGTGAATGGAGCAGGGTTTTGTTTACTACATACACAGAGCGTCTGACGTCTCAATGAAGACATAAATACATCAACAATATCTCCAAAACTGATCAAAACCAGCATTTTACCATTTCATTTGAGTAAAACTAGTCATATCATATACACACAGAACTTTACTCGGCAACCCGTCAAAATAAAAGTCCTGTTTAACTTGAAGACATTGTGTCAGAAATAGCTATATTACTATTATTTAGTAGAATGTACGTAATACTACTACTACTGTTGAAAAATAATACAACTTATTTTTTTTAAGAATCACAAAATATTTTTATTTTAATAGTAAATCCCATTTATTTGCCAAATATTTTAATGTTTAATTTTCATTAATTAAAATATAAATTAAATCAATGTTTTATGCTTCATCTGATAACCAGTAAAATTTAAATACACAACACAGAATTTCTGAGGGGGGGGGGCATTTCATAAGACTACTGTAAGAATAAATATAAATTGTTTGTATGCATTCAAATAATTAGACGTGCTAAAACACAGAATTTGGTAACAATAAAACATTTCATACGACCCTAAACTAGGGCTGTGACGGTCACCGTGACAACCGCGTCACCGGCGGTAGTGCACGTGACGTCACACACTTTATAACAAGCACAATACAAAGTTGTGTATTTGTATAATATAGTAACAGTTGTAAATTGTTTTATTTAGACTATAAATCTTTGCTAATTCACAAATTACCTCAAACACCATACGTTTCCTTTAGATTGGAAGGTTTGAGCGCAGGAAAATGTGTTTATTCTGCATTCAGCAAATTAATTTCGTGATGAGTGATGGACCTTGTTACAAACGAGTTTACTGTGCCCCCTACTTTCCATCCTCTCCCCTCCTTGCTGAACATGATCAATTTCGAAAGCGAAAGTGAAACCGATAAAACAACGCACATAAGAAAGCGATTGCCCTTTAGGGAGCGTCAGCAACTGCACGCGATCACAGATCGCACACACACACACGCACACATACAAAACACAAAGTGATTTGTGCCACCCCTAGAAATGCCCCCCTGATAGAGGTGCCCGGCTCTGCCTTGTTGGAAAACCAAATACTACATCGCCGATCTGGAATCATTTCATTCATGTCACCCATCCGCGTTTGTAAAGTGTCTTCAAGTTCACGTGATCGCAAACGCCCGGCTGGTCAGGTTTGTGTTGGTGAGGCTTTCTCCAAACTGGCCAAATACGAACGAGACAGCGATAAATGGAAGATGTCAACAAAAAATGTGGCAACATAAGCCGCGATTCCTTTTCCACAGAGAGCGCGTGCAGACGAGGACGCGCCCGCTTGCTTGGCGGCGGAACAGTGAACCGTGTCTGTTGCAGCACAACAGGTTGAGTCTGTCTACAGGACATTTGAACTTTGTGTCAGTACGTCATAAATAGGACGAGGCAGTTTACTGTGAGGGATTTGTCGTGTCTTATCTCGCCGCATCTGTAGACAGCATCACTGATTATAATGGGTTCTCGCCGCGCCGCTCGTGTGAGGTGGACAGAGTGTATTTAACTTTCTTATTTAAGGCTACTTTCCTATTTAACTGTATTATTTCTTTGATATTTATTTTAGTGTTTTGCAGGCTGTGTTCACTGACGGAAGTGCTAAAATAAACACACACGTTTGTTAACAGATGATTGAGCCTCATTTATTTATTTTTGCGTTTCAGAATTATATATATATATATAAATATACAAAACACCGCGCCACCGGCGGTAGTTGGTCCATTACCACCGTGGTGGTAAAAATCTGCCACCGTCACAGCCCTACCCTAAACATGTCATTTTTGTTACACTTTAAATAAATTAATGTTAAATTGTATAAGTTTCATGATTTTAATTAATTAGACATGCTTTTTGATTAATACAATTTAATTTGACCATTAAAAAGGAGTCTGAATTTAGAAATGAATTTAGAAAAAAATAAAACTGAATTTGGGAAAAAATAAAACAGATTTCATAGGTCCCTACAAAACACACTTTTCGCAGATGTAAACATTTAAAGTTTACACTCTTTATCTTCTAGGAAAACTGACTATAATGACATCATCATCATCATCAGATGTGTGTACTACTAATGACATAAGACTGTTACTCACTTCCATCAACTCCTTTCACAGACTGTGATGATGATGCATTTCTGCAGTTATTAACATAATAAATATAGTAAGGTTTTTATATTTTAATTTTTTTAAAGTACACATTACATTATTTATTTGAATTAAATTTTTAGTCATTTTGTTGTCATTTTAGGTATATTAGGTCTGTTTAGGTTACATTTATTTTTTTATCATTTATAGTAATTTTCACCTAATATTCATATTTTATTTTAGCTTTATTTCATGTAACAAAAATGTTTTAATAATTTTAGTTTTAGTTAACAATAATAACTAAAACAATAAAAATACATTTTTCAGGATTGCATCTTAATTGTTCAATTCAATTTTAGTAATCAAAAATGCATGTCTAATTAGACCTTTTAAACAATTGAACATCATTTTATTAAAATTTTAACAATATTTACACTTTTTGGGCCTCATAGAATCTACTTAATTTTCCCCCAAAATTCTATTTTTCCCCATTTAAGTGTTTCTGGGTTCCATTTTAATAGTTTAATTAAATTTTAATTTAATAATCAAAAATCTTTTAACAATTAAAAAAAAAAAAAAAACTTGTAACAATTTTTTGAAAATTTTAAATTGTATTATTATTTTTTTTTACAATAATAGAGCCCTATAAAATGTTTCTTATTCTAATTTTTCCTGTATTTATGATTTAATATGCATTTATCATCAAAAATGGTGGTAATCAAATGACGGCATAAAACTAGCTATTTAATAAATCTTTAAAAATGTATACAGCAAATTCTATTCTTCTGTTCGTGTTTGCATTGCTGAAACCATAGGGACCTAGATATATGTAAACTACACATATAGTCCTCATACAGCAATCCATGACTGGAAAAGGCTCATTCTCTCATGGGTTTAGGACCACAAACTGACCAGCGATGGGTTACGGTTATAGTTAACCCAGCTTATTAAATATGACAAGCTCAAAACTCCACAACACAGAAAACTAAACAGCTCTATTCTGATCCACATCAAATCTGATGTGCACTAGTATGCACACTACTCATCCAGATGAAGATCATAGCTTTGATTCTGAATACAAGTCGCTTTGGATAAAGCATCAGCCAAATGCAAGACAGCTGTTGAATTGTGTGTTTTTGACATCCTGATTATAAGTGTGGGAGTGTTGTGAAGGGATACGACCCTCTAGGGGACTAAAACACAATTTGAAACACATCCAAAGGAGGGGGTTTATATAAGATGCGGTCATTGTGTGAGAACAGCATACAAAGAAACAGAGCTCAGATTACATTGGAACATCTGGAACTAGAGCAAAAGTGAAGAACCAGCCGATCCAGTTTGGTCATGTTAGAGCAAAACATCTCAATAGTTTTCTCCAGTTCATAGCCATCTGGAGCACACAGCGGGTGAAAGAGCAGAACCGAAAATCTCCAAAAATACTCTGAGAAACAATTCACCTTCATTCAGACGAACACAAAGAGAATCAGAGACACAATGGGCTCGTTCTGTTTCGTGTCTCAGCGCATGACAAATGACATAATATCTGCCAGAATTCACTCAAAATACAACACAATCGCATCCTTTCACACATGTCACTCTCATAAATATCAGATTCTCATTCAAATTCATGACAGATCAAACTAAACTGTTTCTGAGCTCCCTACATAGACAGCATGTCTGTGCATCATACATTCCTCTATGATAACCTGAAATTCTTCTGGTGCGGACGGAGTGGTACACAAACACCAGGTTTTGAGACACAGCCAGTGAATTGATCAGTTTGCACTAAAGCAAAAGAAGACATGCAAAAATTACCATGGTTTTACCACATTTTGGTCATGATGTACCAAGGCATGTACCATTTTTTGGAAAAGTACACTGACAATATCATAGCAAATATCAGATTCTCATTCAAATTCATAACAAACCTGTGAACTTTCTGGCTGTTTCAAAACCTAGTGTGCTCCCTACCTAGACATCACGTCTGTGCATCATCAAATCCAAAGTACCTCAGATAAGGATAGAGTCTAAGGTTTTGAAACACAGCCAATAAATCAATCAGTACCATTGTTTTACCATGTTTTGGACAAGTACCATAAAAATATCATGTTTTGGTAAAGGTTCAATGACATTAAACCCTCATTCAAATTCACTAAATCTGAAATCTGTGACAAATAAAGATTTGAACGTTCTGGCTGTTTAAAATCCTAGTGTGCTCCCTACATAGGCAATATGTCTGTGCGTCATAGAAATGCAAAAGAGAAGCAAAAATACCATGTTTTTGTGAAATCTGCAACAAATTGAACTGTAACCAAACTTCATGGTTGTTTCAAACCTAGTGAGCTCCCTACCTAGGCATCAAAAATCCTCTATAGTAACCCAGTATACTTCTGATATGGAGTCTGATATCCAAACACTAGGTTTTAAGACACAGCCAATGAATCAATCAGTTTGGGTTGAAGACAGTGACAAAATAAAAGCCAAAAATAAAATGTTTTGGACAAGTACCATCGAAATATGATGTTTTTTGGAAAGGTACAAAATGACAACACCATTGTATTTTTAAGTATCTCATAAATAAAGTTACCATGGTAACGTTATATGAATGTGATGCTCATTCAGTATAGTATAGCGTTAAGTAGGCTAACGTACGTTAACGTACTATAGGATCGGATACAATCACTGTTTCATATTTGTTCTCCAGGTTTCACATGTCTAGTGTTTGATTATTCAGTTCCCTGTAAACACTAAACATGTGACAAACGTGATTTTCATGTTAAACTGAGGTGATTTTATTGTTTTTACACCTGCCGAAGTTCACACGGAACTGTTCAAACGCGCCTGGTTGATTCGCTCATGTTCTCTCATCAACTTTTTCACGATAGTTTCTCTTCAAAACTCTATTAAATCTCTGGTTGTCATAAATAAACCAAGTAAATAATCTGTAACTCACCGCTGAGCTCTGTGGATACTCCTCCGACAAACTTCTAATGACACCGACTGACTACTGACAAGAAATCCGAATCAGTTCAGAGAATCGGTTCGTTCGGTTCAACATTTCAAACGACTCTCCCTTCTTCCACAGCGTTTCGCGCGCTGTTCGCGAATTGATTCAAATGAATCATCGTTCAAATCGTTTGGAACGTTAACTAGGACTGAGTCACTTTAGTTTCCGTAGGGGGGTTAAATGATTTATCACCTCATAAAACACGCAAAACACTTTCTATGATATTTTTTATGTTCACATAAAGCGATAAATCAGTATTATGTCAGCAGGGGGTAATATTAGCGTGAACAGCAATAAACTAAATCACACACAAAAGTTTGAACGACCTCAGTAATTTCAAAATGGTATGAACCGATTCATTGAACCTTTGGCTTCAGTCAGACAAACACATCAAAACAAACCATCAGAGGGCACTTAAAGTGTTCCCACACAAATCAAAGACCACTAAACCAGTCACAAGGGTCAATTTATCAAAATTAAGATGTATGCATCATCTGAATAAATAATCTTTCCATTGATGTATGGTTTGTTATGAAAGGACAATATTTGTAAATCTGGAATCTGAGGGTGCAAAAAAATCTAAATATTGAGAAAATCACCTTTAAAGTTGTTCAAATGAAGTTCTTAGCAATGCATATTACCGTATTAATCAAAAATTAAGTTTTGATATATTTATGGTAGGAAATGTACTAAATATCTTCATGGAACATGATCTTAACATCCTAATGATTTTTGGCATTAAAGAAAAATGTATAATTTTGACTCATACAATGTATTGTTGTCTATTGCTACAAATATACCTGTGTTACTTATGACTGCTTTTGTGCTGCAGGGACACATATATGTGTTCTAACACTTCTTACTGCATAACAAAGAAGTTTTAAGCTAAAACTCTCCCCATTCAACTGTGATTATGAAGTTAATCAATCTGACTAAATATAAAACAGAACTCTACCTGCTGGCAGCTTCAGTTCGGGTCTTGTTCCAGTGCTTTATGATGCATAAAGGTCTGTGGTCCGTGTTATTATTACTCATCTGTGTCTGTGTCAGAGTGTGTTGTTTATCGATGCTGACGGAGGAAGTTCAGACGGACGGAGGATGTGTGTGAAACAGCTCTTCTACAGAATGTGGTTTAGTTTATGTTGCTCAAGACTGTTTGTGTGACAGCAGATGCTTGACTAATCAAGATGCAGCTTTTCCATAAATGTGTAAACGATAAAATCAACCACAAACACCATAATCATGCAACATGATATAGCACACAATAGCTCACGACAGAAAAAATAATGCATGTTTATTAGTTTAGCTACATTAAAATCTCTTAAAGGGGGGGTACAATGCTGTTTCATGCATTCAGAGTTGTTTACACTGGTAAAGAGTTGGATTCTCATGCTAAGCATGGACAAAGTAAAAAAAAAAAAATTGGACGTATAACAGAGTATTTCTGTGCCAAAAATCTCTCTTCCGGGTTCGTACAAGTTTCGGAGAGTTTTTTTCGATCGTTGTTCTTGATGACGTAAACGACGATGGAACTCCTTATATGGGCATTTCTCCCGGAAGAACACGCCCCTGCACGCATCGACCGGAGCGAGAGCAGCCAATCAACACGCTTCAATCGGCAGCGCTGCACGGGACTCGCTCGGGAAGAATGTCTCTAAAGAAGTGTGTTTTTGGTTGTGAGGGAAAGATAACCTTGTTCAGCTTCCCAAAACAACCCAGCGTTACGTGAACAGTGGATATAGTTTGTTTTTCCGGGGCAGCAATGGAGTTTCTCAAGTGTTTTGTTGACGAACGTTTTATAAACAAGGCCCAATTCGACGCTGGATTTGCACATGGTTTAATACTGAAAGATGGAGCGGTCCCAGCTATAAAAGATCCCGGTCATGATTCAGAACTGCAGATGGTGAGTGAAACGGCATCAAATGTCTGTGTTTTGTTGGCGATCGGCTGCTCGTCACTCTTTAGCTCCGCCCACAACACGCCTCCACTATTTAGCTCCGCCCACACGACACACCTACACTATTTAGCTCCGCCCACGACACACCTACACTCTTTAGCTCCGCCCACACGGCACGCCTCCACTCTTTAGCTCCGCCCACACGACACACCTACACTATTTAGCTCCGCCCACGACACGCCTCCACTCTTTAGCTCCGCCCACACGGCACGCCTCCAGGAGCTCGGCTTTTTTCGGAGAGAATCGTAAATCTGTATCTTTCTTTTATAAATATGATAAAACTAAAGACTTTTTGGAGATATGAAGGATGCAGTACTACTCTATAGGTACTCAAGATTAACATGAGATTGGGTGAAACGGTGTGCGTTAGCTCCCCTTTAAGAAAAAAAAATCTTGCTTAGAATTTCTGTCTTGTTTTTCAGTACAAATATCTAAACTTTAATAAAAGTCAAGATATGTTTAAGTCTAAAAAAAATTAGATAAGTGCATTTATAACATTTGATCAATAATAAAGTCAGCATCGTCATGGATTCGATTCTCAGGGAATGAACTGATCAAATGTAGACTTTACATTCACTGTTATTTTCTTTGGATAAAAGCATCTGCCAAATGCATAAATGTTAAAAGTTAAATATAAATATACTTTAAATATATTATAGCTTGGCTAGAAATTGCGTTTTATGACTCTAGTCATAATCACTATATAAAAAAAGTTTTATTAAACGTGTATGACTGAAAAAGTATTTTAAATGTGTTCAAACTCAGTTTAAACAGCAGAAAGCTAAAAATATATAAATAACTAAATCAATAAATGAACACTGAATATATTCACTGCCTGGGGTTAGGATTACAGGAGGGGTTAGGATTAGGGGAGGGGTTAGGATTAGGGGAGGGGTTAGGATTAGAGGAGGGGTTAGGATTAGAGGAGGGGTTAGGATTAGGGGAGGGGTTAGGATTAGAGGAGGGGTTAGGATTAGAGGAGGGGTTAGGATTAGAGGAGGGGTTAGGGTTAGAGGAGGGGTTAGGATTAGAGGAGGGGTTAGGATTAGAGGAGGGGTTAGGATTAGGGGAGGGGTTAGGATTAGAGGAGGGGGTTAGGATTAGAGGAGGGGTTAGGATTAGAGGAGGGGTTAGGATTAGAGGAGGGGTTAGGATTAGTTAGGAGGGGGTTAGGATTAGGGGAGGGGTTAGGATTAGGGGAGGGGTTAGGATTAGAGGAGGGGTTAGGATTAGGGGAGGGGTTAGGATTAGGGGAGGGGTTAGGATTAGAGGAGGGGTTAGGATTAGAGGAGGGGGTTAGGATTAGGGGAGGGGTTAGGATTAGGGGAGGGGTTAGGATTAGAGGAGGGGTTAGGATTAGAGGAGGGGGTTAGGATTAGGGGAGGGGTTAGGATTAGGGGTGGGGTTAGGATTAGGCAATCAGATAGCGATTTCAAGGAGATGGGTAATAATTTGGCAGGGGGTCGAAAATGGGCACAACACCGGCCTGCCTGTATCAGATTACAACTTTATATATTTCTATTTTTACCCCATATATTAAACCGTGTATTTTTATTAAGTCTCTGCATTGTTCCAAAGACTCTAGTTCTCAACTGAATGTGCGGGAGAAGCATTAGCTACTAAATTTGGCCAAAGAAAACATTTTTCTAAAATCATAATTTTTTAAAAACATAAAATCGACATTTTTATATATTAATTTGTGCATTTTTCAAATGTTTATTAAAAGTACAAAAATTCGTAAACAAAAATCTGAAAAGAAGTCAATATTTTACTCTTTCGTGCAGAATTTTGTGTGTACGGTTCTAATTTCAATTTAGGTTTTCAGCATAGCATATAAAAAATACAATAACCGTTCTTTTTATATTTAAATACAATAAACGAAAAACGAATGGACGCAAAAGTACACGGACCTATTTGAAAGAGCATTTTTTCATTGAAAATACTATTATTTATTGTCTTGTTAAATACTAATAAAAAGATTAGAAGTAAAATAAAATAAAATGTAACTCAAGCATAAATTAAAATAATAAATAAATAAAAAAGTTTTTTGTTGTTTATATTTTTTGAAATGGTATGATTTGAAAGAGCAATTTTGTTATTGAAAATACTATTATTTATTGTTTTGTTAAATACTAATAAAAAGATTAGAAGTCAAATAAAATAAAATGTAACTCAAGCATAAATTTACATTTACATTTACATTTAGTCATTTGGCAGACGCTTTTATCCAAAGCGACTTACAATTGGGGAGTACATAAAGCGATTCATCATGAAGAGGCAATCAGACAGAGGAAGTGCTCGTAACACCAAGTCTCAGGCATTGTTCAAATAAGTACAAGCTAGCAAGGGAAGGAGAGAAAGATAAAGGGAAAGTTTTTTTTTTTTTTTTTTTTTTTTTTTTTTATAAAGTTTAGGATGAAGTCAAGTAGTACCGAAAGAGATGAGTCTTCAGTTGTTGCTTGAAGATTGACAGGGATCCAGCATTCCGGATAGGGGTGGGAAGATTATTCCACCATCCAGGAATGGTGAATGAGAATGTTCTGGAGAGTGATTTTGAGCCTCTCTGTGATGGTACCACAAGGCGTCGCTCACTAGCAGATCTCAGACTTCTGGAGGGGATGTAGATTTGTAATAGTGCGTGGAAGTAGGAGGGTGCTGAGCCTGTGGTCGTTCTGTATGCAAGCATCAGTGTCTTGAACTTGATGCGAGCTGCCACTGGTAGCCAGTGCAGTGAGATGAAGAGAGGTGTAACATGGGTTCTTTTGGGCTCATTGAAGACCAGTCGTGCCGCTGCATTCTGAATCATTTGTAGAGGTTTGATTGTGTTTGATGGAAGACCAGCCAGAAGGGCATTGCAGTAGTCCAGCCTAGAAATGACAAGGGCCTGGACAAGAAGTTGCGCAGCATGCTCTGTCAGGAAGGGCCTGATTTTTCTGATGTTGTGTAGCGCAAACCTGCAAGATCGAGGAGTCTTTGCAATGTGCTCTTTGAAGGTCAGCTGGTCATCAAAGATTACACCAAGATTTCTGACCGAAGTTGATGGGGTAATTATTGATGTGCCTAATTGAATCGAGAAGTCATGCTGTAGAGTCGGAGTGGCAGGGACGACAAGTAGCTCAGTCTTTGCCAGGTTGAGCTGTAGGTGATGTTCTTTCATCCATGCCGAGATGTCCGCCAGGCAGCCTGAGATCCGTGCAGCTACCGTTGTATCATCTGGTTGAAAAGAGAGATAGAGCTGTGTGTCATCGGCGTAGCAATGGTAGGAGAAGCCATGTGCCTGTATGATGGGTCCCAGTGATGTAGTGTATGTTGAGAAGAGGAGGGGTCCAAGAACCGATCCCTGAGGAACCCCAGTGACCAGTTGATGTGCTTTGGATACCTCCCCACCCCAGGCCACCCTGAAGGACCTACCGGTGAGATAGGATTCAAACCAGCGAAGTGGAATCCCAGTGATGCCCAGCGATGAGAGGGTGGACAGGAGGATCTGATGATTAACAGTGTCAAAAGCAGCAGAAAGATCGAGCAGAATGAGGACTGATGATTTGGAATTGGCCTTTGCGACTCTTAGGGCTTCAGTGACTGAGAGTAGCGCAGTCTCTGTTGAATGGCCACTCCTGAAACCTGACTGTTTATCATCCAGTTTGTTGTACTGTGAAAGGAACAGTGAGAGCTGGTTGAAGACAACTCGTTCGAGTGTTTTCGCTACGAATGGAAGGAGAGAGACAGGTCTGTAGTTTTCTAAAAGAGAAGTGTGTAATGTAGGTTTTTTGAGCAGTGGGGTTACCCGGGCCTGCTTGTACGCTGTGGGGAAGATGCCAGTGCGGAGAGATGTGTTGATAATGTGTGTGAGTGCCGGTAAGAGTGTGGGAGAGATTGCTTGGAGAAGGTGAGAGGGGATTGGGTCAAGAGGACATGTTGTGGGATGGCAGGAGAGGAGAAGTTTGGATACTAAACTTCTCCAAACTTTAGTATATTTATTAGTATATTTATAAATAACTTTAGTATATTTATAAATAACAAACTTTATTTATTATTTTATTATTTATTAAAATAATAAATAAATAAAAACGTTTTTTGTTTTTTATTTTTTTGAATGTGTATGATTTGAAAGAGCAATTTTGTTATTGAAAATACTATTATTTACTGTCTTGTTAAATACTAATAAAAAGATTAGAAGTCAAATAAAATCAACTGTAACTCAAACCTGAAATAAAATGCAAAAATAACATAAAATTAAAAATTAAAATAAAAGAAAGAAAGACAGAAAAAGGATAAAAACTGGAATGTTTGAGTGGGTTTAAATTGAGATAATCTGTATTTTTCATTAAATGCACCTTTTTGTATTGTCTTGTTAATAAAAATAAAAAGTCAGGAAGTGAACTAGACTCAAATCTGACTTGAATGTAACTCTATATAATCATGAATGAGTGTAAATGTGTGTGAACAGCAGATATCCCTCAGTTGTCTGTTCTGCCTGATTCTGCTCATCAAACACATGAGTCGAGTTTAGAGCTGATTCATGTTCTCACATTCTGATGCGACACCCACACGTTCATCACATGACTTCCTGCAGAAGTGCTAAAGAGAAGAGTCTGTGTTGTAAGGCCTGGACTCACGGACGCATGATGGAGAAAGAAGACCGGACACCAGACTTCCACAGACTGACCTCAGGTAAACAAACACCTGTGTTTATGAGTTATCATCATCACTGATCAGCTGACGTCTTATATGACACTGAATCATTTCTGCATGATGATTTAGACCTGACTTCCTCCTCCTGTGGTGTGTTTGTTTGTAGAAATACTTCACAACTCTTTACTTTTGCTTGCTTTAACAAAACCAGCAAAACTGCTTTTTAAAAACAAAAACTTAGAATACAGTGTCTTCATAAATGCTTTTGGATCAGTTTTTGGTTTCTTAACATGTCTGAGAGCATCTAGACTCTTCACAATGCTTTAAAAAAGTTCTTCATTGGCGTCCATGAAGAACCTTAAACATCCATGAAAACTCTTCATTGCACAAAGGATCTTTAGATGAGGGGTTTTAAACTGGGGTGGAAATGTTTGGAGAAAGTGTAAAAAATTAATTAATTAATAAATATTAAAATACAGTGCATGCATATGCATAAGTAATTCTATTTCTGGCTATATTTTTTCTCCATGCACATTCAAAACCACATAAATCTTAATAACTACTATTTATTTTGTACATAAAAATATGTACAATAAATATATATAAAAAATTTAAATAAATATAAAAAATCAACTTGGCCTAATAATTATACAAGCACTGTAAATAAATTTAAATATATATATATATATATATACAAATAAAAAAATAAAATAAATAAATAAATAAAATAAACAAAAAATATTAAAATAAATAAATAGATTAAAACAAACAAACAAATAAAAATTAGATTAAAGTAAATAAATAAAAAGTTATAAATAAATACATCAATACAATACTATAACAGTACAGTAGCTATAATAAGAAAAAAATGTAATAATGTAACTAAATGGAAACTATAGTCAATA
>CM049847.1:31667484-31729984 GCA_027422415.1 Schizothorax lantsangensis | reverse complement strand
TCATCAGTAACGAGCTGGCAGAATTGGACAAGCAATTACAAGGGCCTGCATCTATACAGTGCAGTACTGTCAATACTGTAAATAGTCTGAAAAGGTGGTACAGTATTTGGGACCATAGACACAGTGTCTGATGAAGCATTATGATAAAATATTAGGCTACATCCATGGATATTGTAGTCTAATTGGTTCATGCTCCACGCTAATTGGTGACAATGAATCTCGTTATCTTGAAACTTTCATGATTTACTGTAAACATGGAAGATTGTTTGTCTGTTTCCATACAACTATGCATTAAGAGTAATGCAACAGTTACTTATCATTTTGAGCAGTTGTATCAATTGATAGTTAGATCATTGTAAGGAAATGAATAGACACTCATTTGAAATGTAATGTGTGAATTGCCTTTTGAAATAGTAGTACTTTGATGTTAAGTTGTGTCATATTGAACAGGTGATTTTTGTTGAATGAACAAATGATCTAAGTTTTATGTGTATTGTATCCAAGCAATTGAGAAAAGGGTTAGAGTTTTGAAAAATGTGCATTTTGATCATTGGTTGTGAGTTTTGTGTCTAGAGTTGTGAAAAATGACATCAAGGTTCTGAAAATAGTAGCAAAGTGATTGTAAAAAACTGTAAATAACAATTTAAAAAGTTTATAAGTAAATTAAAATAAAATCTAACTTGAATATAAATTAAAATGCTGAAAAAATATATTTTTATATATATATTATATATAAATTGAATATATCATGTAATTTCAAATAAATAAAAAAATTAGAAGTAAAATATAATGTAACTCGAGCCTAAAGTAAAATGCTTAAAAAAAATAACAATAAATAAATCAAGCTATAAAATTGAATATTTGAGTTGGCCTAAATTGCGACAATTCATTTTTTAAATTTTCAATGAATATACCATTATTTATTGTCTTGTTAAAAACCAATAAAAAGATTAGAAGTAAAATAACAAAATGTAACTCAAATGCTAATGCTAATAATAATAATAATAAATAAAATCAAGATATAAATTTGAATTTTTAAGTGGGTTTAAATTGAGACAGTATGTATATTTTTTTAACTTTTCATTAAATGTATCATTATGCATTGTCTTGTTAAATAAAAATTATGAAAACTTTCATTGAATATACCATTATTTATTGTCTTGTTAAATACCAATAAAAAAAGATTAGAAATAAAATGTATTAAAAATAAATAAAATGCTTACAAAAACTAACTGGAATATTTGAGTGGGTTTAAATTGAGACATGTATATGTTTGTATAAATATTTACTTCCAAAAAATAAAATAAAATCTAACTTGAATCTAAATTAAAGTGCTAAATATTAAATGCTGATTAAATAAATAAAATTTAAGATGCAAACTGAAATCATATTTCTCATATTTACTCAATCATGGTTAGTTACTGTAATACTTCTATTAATAAAAACATTTCAAAACAAGCAGCTTTGCCATAATTATAGCAGAAATACAGGAAATATCTTGGTCAATACTGAGGAGATAAAAAAGTTGCAATTACCTTTTATATATTTTTGCCTTTTTATTTAAAAAAAAATTACATTTTTATTCCATGGCAGAAATAAAATCACCATCTAGTGTTGAGTTTCAGAGTTTTGACCAGCAGTTTGTGCCAATCAGAGAGCGGCAGCACCTGCAGAGACGCAGCATTGGCTACTGGGACTCGCGGAGGCGGAGCCAACAGAAAGCAAGGCGGCGCTTAAAGGAACACGTGGGCGGGGCCGTATCAGGACTGTTGCCGTGGAGACACACGCTCCATAAGATCGAAGGTGACTGTGATGAGTGTGTTGTATGTAGGTGAGTAGATGTCGATCAGAGCGGTTAATCGTATGCGGTCTGCTGCACAGGTCAGTTTGGGGTCGGGGTGAAGGCGTACTTCGTGTTCCTGCGTTACCTGCTGTGTCTGAACCTGCTGTACTGCATCATCATCGCCGGATCGGTGCTGACGCCAAGCCTGGTGTTCACACAGAGCTCAGGTACTCACGGTGAGAGCGGCCGAAGATCTTAAACATGATGCACTGATACTCATCTGATCTCCAGTAAAAACATGACTCCATTCCTTTAGGGTCTCTGGAACTCCAGAACTTCTCATTCAAAGACTTTTTTGTCGGATCGGTGAGTCATTTTATGGTCCACACTCACTATGTTCATCTGAACATCATTTTCAGATTTCAGTATTTAATAAACCCATTTAATATAATTGAAAACTCACTCGCTATGACCAGAGAGCAAAAAAATTATGTTATGCTGCATTTGATTTTGTCTTTATATTGATTTATATGGAAGCTTTTTTCTGACATTGAATAAAATAAAAATTTTAATCACAAATTTTAATCCCCCAATTCTGACTTTTTTCTTGCATTTGTGAGATATGAACTCAGAATTGTGAGATAAAACTTGCAATTACCTTTTTAAAAAATACAAAAAAACTTTTTATTCCATTGCAAATAAAAAACAAAAAAAAACAGAATTGCGAGAAGTCAGAAATCAGAGAAAAATAGTCATAATTGCGAGATAAAAAAAGTCACAATTATTTATTTATTTTTTATTCCATGGCAGAAAATAAAATAAAAAATATAAACAAAACTGAAAAAATTGTGAGATTCAAGAAAAAAGGTTAAAAAGTTAAATTTTTTTTTTATTCCATGGCAGAGAGAGAGAAAAAAACCCTGCAAGATGTAAAAGTTGGAAATACAAGAAAATTAAAAAAAAAAAAAATTGGATAAAAAGATAAAAAAAAAGTCAACACGTGCATTTATCTTGTTAATTTTTACACAATTAATTTTTTTATCAGGACGGGTCCTTGGCAGCAAAAAAAAAAAAAAAAAAAATTTCAACACAAGAGAATATATATAAATATAGGTAAGAGTAAGCTCAGAAATCCAGAAAAAAAGTCACATTAAAAAGTCACAATTACATTTTTTTTATTCCATGCCAGAAAAAAAATAAATTAGCTGTGAGATGTAAAGTTGTAAATTCAAGAAAAAAGGTCAATATTGTGAGATAAAAATGTGCAATTATGTTTATTTTTTATTTCTTGGCAGAAAAAAAAAAAAAAAGCAGAATTGCGAAAAAATGTAAAAATTGCAAGATTAAAAGCCACAACTTATTTTTTTTTATCCAATGGCAGAAAAAAAAGAAACAGGCTTTCATAGATTTAATATATGTTTCTTTTAATGTTAGTAAAAAGTTTTTATTCTGTTCCTTGACTTTTAACAACTACCTGTTATTTTTGTTCGGACATGCACAGATATGAATGAATTTTCACGGGGATTTCTTATAACCATATTATCGGCTTAATTGTTTATGACTTTCACATTTATATATTTACTTGATCCACGCCATATTCTTGAGCATGTAAACAAGATCTTATCTTTCCCAAATAAATATTATCTGTCTGTCTTTCACATTCTGCATGCTCTTTCTCTCTCTAAACCCCTCTCTTGTGTTTTCAGGGTGTTCTTGAATCCTCTCCAGTGTTTCATAGTTTCTACACTCGTGGGTCTCTTGATTTAGCTTGTCTAAACACTCCGATCCTCTTTCTCCTTGGCATGTTCTCTGTCCTCTTCCTCAGCATCATCATGGTGGTCCGCAGGTCAGATCATTTATCTATGAGCTATTAAATGAATTATGTTTTTGCAGCTTCTGAGGCCACCTGCATTTGCATCTCCTGACCACTAAGTGGCGCTATAATCATACATTCTATCAACAACATAACGTGTAATGCTAAAATACATAATTTCAGCTCATCTCAGTTTGCAAATGCTGTCCATAGAGTTTAAGAGCTATTGAACTGGGAACATTCATATACACACATCTATCTGTGGCATCATTTCTCACCTGATTTATAGTGAATGACTTCATTAAAACAAACCCCATAAAGGGACACAGTGATGGGAAAAACATGAGAAAGGTGGGGGAAAAAAAATTCAATGCTTTTGCGTTTGCAAAAGTTTGTGTTCCTCCGAGAAACTTTGCATTCACTCATAAAACGTTTGAGGATGCAAATTTTCTTGGTGAAAACAAAAGTTTTGCAAGTGAATGTATCAAGAAATACTTAAATGTTTTCACACAAAAGGTTTGCAAGTGAACGCAAAGCTTCTCTGAAATGCAAAAGTTTTGTGTGCGAACGCCAAGTTTCTCTAGAAAGGCAAATTTTCTTGGGGGAATGCAAACATTTTAAACAAGCGAAAAACATTTTTTGTGAAGTTTTGCAAGTGAATGGAACGCAGAGTTTTTCGGGGAGACTCTTGTGGAATGCAAAAGTTTTGCAAATGAATGCAAAGTTTCTCAGGGAATGCAAAATTTTTACCAGCGAATGCAACATTTCTCCAAAAAATGCAATGGTTTTTTAAAAAGAGTTTAACAGGCAAACGCAATGTTTCTCAGGGAACACACAAAAAATTGCGAACAAATGCTTTGCTTTAAAGAAATTACGAGAAAACGTAACGTTTTTTGGGATATGCAAAAGTTTTTACGCAAATGTTTATATGAGCAAATGTAGAGTTTTTTGTGAGCGATTGCAATGTTTCTCTGGGAATGCAAAATTTTTTCGTACTATTACAAAGTTTTTTGGAGAGCGCAAAAGAGTGAGCATAACGTTTTACATACAACGCAATAGTTTTATGAGAGAGTGTAAAGTTTCTTTGGATAAGCAAAAGTTTTTACAAGCGAACACAACATTTCTCAGGAAACGCAAACCTTTATTTGAGCAAACGTAATGTTTCTCTGGGAACACAAAAGTTTTATGAGAAAACAAAGTTTCTTAGGATATCCTTAAATATTGCAAGCAAATGCAAAGTTTCTCATAGAAATGCAAATGTTTTACTAGTGAACATTGCTCTCTGGGAACACAAAGTTTCTTGTAAAACACAAAACATTTGTGAGCAAACGCAAAGTTTCTCTGGGAACAGAAATTTTTGCAAATGAATGCAAAGTTTCTCAAGGGAACGTAAAAGTTTTTTGCGAGCGATTGCAACATTTTTCTGGGAATGCAAAAATTGTTCCCACTATCGCAAAGTTTTTTGGAGAGCTCAAAAGAGCGAGCATAACGTTTTACTTACAACGTAAACGTTTTATGAGAGAGTGTAAAGTTTCCTGGGATAAGCAAAAGTTTTAACAAGCGGACGCAACATTTCTCAGAAAAAAAACATTTTATAAGTTAATGTAAAGTTTCTCAGGGAATGCAAAAGGTTTGCCAGCGAATGCAACATTTCTCAAAAATGGAAAGGTTTTTTAAAAGTTTAACAAGCAAACGCAATGTTTCTCAGGGAACACAAAAAAATTGCGAACAAATGCATAGTTTCTCAGAGTGCGCAAAAGTTTTATGAGAAAACGTAAAGTTTCTCGGGATATGCAAAAGTTTTTACAAGCGAACACAACATTTTCTTGTGGAACACAAAACATTTGTAAGAAAACGTAAAGTTTCTCTGAGAACAGAAATGTTTTGCAAATGAATGCAAAGTTTCTCAAGGGAACGTAAACGTTTTTTTGTGAGCGATTGCAACGTTTCTCTGGGAATGCAAAAAAATTTTCCCACTATTATAAAGTTTTTTGGAGAGCGCAAAAGAGCGAGCATAACGTTTTACTTACAACGCAAATGTTTTATGAGAGAGTGTAAAGTTTCCTGGGATAAGCAAAAGTTTTAACAAGCGGACGAAACATTTCTCAGAAAAAAACAATTTTATAAGTTAATGTAAAGTTTCTCTGGGAATGCAAAAGTTTTGCCAGCGAATGCAACATTTCTCCAAAGAATGGAAAGGTTTTTTAAAAGTTTAACAAGCAAACACAATGTTTCACAGGGAACACAAAAAATTACACAACACAACATTTCTCAAGAAGCGCAAAAGTTTATATGAGCAAATGTAAAGTTTCTCAGAGTGCGAGAAAGTTATATGAGAAAATTTTACGTTTTCTCATAAAACTTTTGCGCACTCTGAGAAACTCTGCATTTGTTCGCAATCTTTTTGTGTTCCCTGAGAAACATTGCGTTTGCTTGTTAAACTTTTAAAAAAACATTGCATTTTTAACAAAAAAATGTTGCATTCGCTGGCAAAACTTTTGCATTCCCAGAGAAACTTTACGTTAACTTATAAAATTGTTTTTTCTGAGAAATGTTGCGTCCGCTTGTTAAAACTTTTGCTTATCCCAAGAAACTTTACACTCTCTCATAAAACTTTTGTGTCATAAGTAAAACGTTATACTCGCTCTTTTGCGCTCTCCAAAAAATTTTATAATAGTGGGAAAAAAATTTGCATTCCCAGAGAAACGTTGCAATCGCTTCTAAAAAAACTTTTACGTTCCCTTGAGAAACTTTGCATTCATTTGCAAAACGTTTCTGTTCTCAGAGAAACTTTACGTTTGCTCATATAAACGTTTGCATTTCCTGAGAAATGTTGTGTTCACTTGTAAAAACGTTTGCATATCCCAAGAAACGTAAAGTTTCTCATAGAAATGCAAAGGTTTTACAAGTGAACGCAACATTTCTCTTAAACGTTTTATAAGCGAACGTAAAGTTTCTCATAGAAATACAAAGGCTTCACAAGTGAACGCAACATTTCTCTTAAACGTTTTATAAGCGAACGTAAAGTTTCTCACAGAAATGCAAAGGTTTTACAAGTGAACGCAACATTTCGTAAAGTTTCTCACAGAAATAAACCAAGTGAACGCAACATTTCTCTTAAACCTTTTATAAGCGAACGTAAAGTTTCTCACAGAAATGCAAAGGTTTTACAAGTGAACGCAACATTTCTCTTAAACCTTTTATAAGCGAACGTAAAGTTTCTCATAGAAATGCAAAGGTTTTACAAGTGAACGCAACATTTCTCTTAAACGTTTTATAAGCATACGTAAAGTTTCTCACAGAAATGCAAAGGTTTTACAAGTGAACGCAACATTTCTCTTAAACCTTTTATAAGCGAACGTAAAGTTTCTCATAGAAATGCAAAGGTTTTACAAGTGAACGCAACATTTCTCTTAAACCTTTTATAAGCGAACGTAAAGTTTCTCATAGAAATGCAAAGGTTTTACAAGTGAACGCAACATTTAGTAAAGTTTCTCAGGGAAGGTTTGGTGAGCGAACAAAAGATTTCTTTGGGGAAAGCAGAAGTTTTGCAAGCAAATGCAAAGTTCCTATGGAAACAAATACATTAAAATATATCTATATTTTTTTCTCATATCATATTTTTCTCATATTCAGGACGGTGGTCGGCTACAAACACTCGTGGCTCACAGGAAATCGCTTCAGTTCCAACTTGAGTTACAAGGTTTTCTGTGGGTGGGATTTCTGCATCCAGAGCCCTCAAGCAGCGTCACTGAAACAAAACTTCATCAGAAACGAACTCAGGGTAAGACGTCACAGAGAGAGAGTTTATAGATGGGTTAGGATGCAGGAACATAATTCCCAATGGATGACCTCTGACCCCTGCTCCAGATGGATCTAGAAGAGCAGACGTTTCAGCAGAGAGTCCAGCAGCGATCTCTCAGACACTGGGTTGAGCTCATCTTCCTGCGGATCCTTCTGAACTTCCTGGTGCTGGTTCTTCTGGGCAGCTCATTCGTCCTGATATATTATGCCATCCAAAGGTCACAAAATAAGGTACCAGTATGAAGTAAAATAATTGAAGCAAACACTATGCAACTTTTGCATAAAAGCATAAAAGTTGAAAAATAATTTTCAATATATACTATGTATGTTTCATTTGTTTACAGTTTTTTTCAACTGCTTACACACAAAATCTTTACTTGTCACACAATTTCTTAAACCTGACACTCACAATAAATAGTACGCCAAATAAAAACAAAAACTTGTGGTATTGATGTGCAAAAATGGACTTTGGCATGTATATGCTACGCGATGGGTAGGGTTGTGGAGTAGATGCGTATCATATGTACGCCAACAAATTTCATATCATATGCACGCGAAAACTGCGTATTATATGCACGCCAAACACGTGCGTATCATATGAATGCCAAAGTCCATTTTTGCGTATCAATACCTTAGTTTTCGTTTTTATTTGGCGTACTATTTATACGTATTTTCATGAGACCGGGCTCCTAATTCTTGGCATTTGACTCAGTTTTCAATTTCATAAAACATTTTCTTTTTCAAACACAACCAATCAAAATGCCACAGTAATTCATCACTAACTCCTCACATGTGCTTCACTGAACACCAACCAATCATGGCTTTAGAACAGGCCTACATCTACACAACTACACATGCTTGATGTGTTTCTTTCATACTGTGTAATACTGTATTCACAACCACAAATGCCTACTGTAAAAAAAGTTTGGTTTCAATCTTGCTTTTATGTTTACCGTGAATTTTTCAGCATCTCCCTGCTAATTACTTTGAATCTTGTACAGAAATGAGCTTTAGGTTTTGAATAACTGTGTGTATATGATATATCCAGAAATATAATATTATGGCAAAGGTGTTTGCAATGTAAGACAAATGTTACATTTACATTTACATTTATGCATTTAGCAGACGCTTTTATCCAAAGCGACTTACATTGCATTCAAGTTACAGTTTTACATTACATTACAGTTTTACAAAAGCATGTTTGCTTTTGAGATGTGTTTGTGATATTTTGAATGCAAGTGCTTCATTTTGCAAGAGATGTGAGGCATTTTGCATTTTGTGTGCAATTCTTGGATTTGTGTGTAAAGTTTAGAAAAAAAGAGGCAACATTTTGAAAATGTGTGTAAGCAGTTGAAAAAAACGGTAATAGATAATGTCCAGGCATCATTCTCTCTCTCTCTCTCTGTCTTCATTATTTAGTGTGAGAATCATTGGACTGTGTGTCTGATGTTAGAGTATCTTCCTCCGATCACAATGACGACAGTAAACTACATACTTCCACACGTTTTCAGTAAGATCTCAGAGTTTGAAGATTACTCGCTCACCATCCAGCTGAACCTCACACTAATCAGGTCAGACAGGTCATGCACTTTGACCTCTGA
Organism: Schizothorax lantsangensis; assembly: GCA_027422415.1. Classification (NCBI taxonomy): domain Eukaryota; kingdom Metazoa; phylum Chordata; class Actinopteri; order Cypriniformes; family Cyprinidae; genus Schizothorax; species Schizothorax lantsangensis. The sequence continues at coordinate 31,720,983 of CM049847.1, read as the reverse complement.
TGTGTTATATTTACATGTTCCTGTGGTGTTAAACTAATGCATGTATTAACTCCATCTGCAGGAGTATTTTCCTAAAGCTGGCATCTTTGGGCATCTATCTGTTCTTCTTCATTAATGCATCTGTGAATCAAGAGCTACACAAGGTTTGTTCAGAAGGGAAAAAGTTGTTTCTCCTAGAAAACAATATGCAAAGACACCAAGGTCTGTAATTAAAGGTCAGAGATCTTAACTCAAAGATTTCTTATTAAATGATCTGAGCTGCTCCACATTCATTATATAGCTCTATAGTCTTCCCGATTTGTGACTGTTTTTCTTTCTCCTGATGTATTTGAGGAGAAACATAACAATGTTCATAATAAGATATTTTTTAACACTTTAACCTGTTTGTATGTGTTTATATCAGTGCAAAGAGAATGCGTTTGGGAAGGAGATGTACAAACTCACCATCTTTAACCTCCTGGAGTGTTTCTTCAATGCGTTTTTTGTGGCCTACCCAAGAATGTGAGTTACTTATATTTTATTTAACCATTTAATACGTTATTGACCACTTTAGACATAAAATACATATGTGCCCCTCTGAGATGGCATATTTGTGACCCTGGAGCACAAAAGCAGTCATAAGTAACACAGGTATATTTGTAGCAATAGCCAAAAATACATTGTATGGGTCAAAATTATCCATTTTTCTTTTATGCCAAAAATCAAAACTTAATTTTTGATCAGTAATATGCATTGCTAAGAACTTCATTTGAACAACTTTAAATGTGATTTTCTCAGTATTTAGATTTTTTTGCACCCTCAGATTCCAGATTATCAAATAGTTGTATCTCAGCCAAATATTGTCAGATCATAACAAACCATACATCAATGGAAAGATTATTTATTCAGCTTTCGGATGATTTAGAAATCTCAATTTCGAAAAATTGACACTTAAGATTGGTTTTGTGATCCAGGGTCACATTTTAATAATTTAACACCACATTTGCATGTTCATGGTTCTCTGGTGTCGGATAATGCTAATATGACATGCAGCTCAACACAAAGTATTTTTTAAAGTGCTTTGTTTTTGAAACGCAAAAGGTTTTCAAATGAACACATAGTTTCTTGCCGGAAGGCAAATGTTTCCAGAATACAAAAGTTTTGTTAACAAATGCAATGTTTTACAGTTGAGCACAAATGTTTTGTGCGTGAACGCAACATTTCTTGCCGCAACGCAAAAGTTTTGTTAGCGAATGCAAAGTTTCTCAGTGGAATGCAAAAGTTTTATGAGCTAATGCAAAGTTTTTCAGGGAACTTTTGTGAGCGAACACAAATGCAAAGTTTCATGGGCAAACGCAACAAGTATTTCTTATATCTCAGTATCTCTTGGTGGAACGCAATTTTGTTAGAGAACACAATTTTTTTGCAAACAAACGCAAAGTTTCTCAGTGGAATACAAATTTCTGAAGGAGCGCAAAAGTTTTGCAAATGAGCGCAAAGTTTCTCGGGAACACAAAGGTTTTGCAAGCAAATGCAAAGTCTCTTGAGGAGCGCAAAAGTTTTCAGAGCTAACACAAAGTTTCTCAGGGAACGAAAAAGTTTTGTGAATAAATACAAAGTTTGTTGAGGAGAGCAAAGGTTTTGCGAGAGAACTTAACGTTTATAGGAGAAGACAATGGTTTTGCGGGTGAACACAAAGTTTCTCAGGAAACCCAAAGGTTTTGCTGGAGAATGCAAAGTTTTTTGCTTGAACGCAAGTTTTGCGAGTAAACTCAAAGTTTCTTGGGGGAACATAACTTTTATCTTATGAGCTCATTGGAAAATGCAAAAGTTTTGCAAGCAAATGCAAAAGCATCGAAATATAATTTTCCTCAGATCTCATTAATTTTCATTGACCTGTCCCTTTGCATTAAGTACACTGATGCTCATTGTGAATCCCTTTTATGTATTTGCATTTTACATTTTCTGCTTTTCATCAACTCACGTACCCCAGGTAGGGAGACTCTGCTTTAGCTGACTCTGCTTTACCGCATCTCATCGTAGGTTATTGGTGGAGAGGTTTCCATCCTCAAAGCTGGTGCAGTTATTAGGCAAGAAGCAGTTTGAGATCTCCTTCAATGTTCTGGATCTGGTCAACAGTCAGACAGTCACGTGGGTCGGCGTGTTTTACTGTCCTCTACTGCCAGCCATCAACACCATCAGGCTGCTGTTCTTCTTCTACATCAAGAAGGTTTGATGTTTGATTCACTTTTTATAACAGAAAAGTCAAATCAAACAAAACTAACCTAAATGTTTTAGGGTATTATTTTAGAAACAGCTAATGTATATTTACATTTAGTCATTTAGCAGATGCTTTTATCCAAAGCGACTTACAAATGAGGACAATGGAAGCAATCAAAATAAAACAAAATAGCAATATATGCGTGTAATATATTTTCTAATATATGCGTGCAATATATTTTGCTTTTTGTTAATTGTATAATAAATAAAAAGAAAACAAATAGATAGAATACAAAAAAAAAAGAAAAGCTAGTGTTAGTTTTTGTTTTTTTTAAGAAAACAAGCAGTTATTAAATGAATAGAGTGCAAGTCTAAAAGGGGCCAGTTTGTTTGTTTTTTAAAGAATAGAATTAGAATAGAGTGCTAGAGTTAGAGGATCAAATAAAGATGGAAGAGATGTGTTTTTAGTAGTGCTGTCAAACGATTAATCGCGATTAATCTAATCCAAAATAAAAGTTTTTGTTTACATTATATATGTATGTGTACTGTGTATATTTATTATGTATATATAAATACACACACATACTGTATATATTTTGAAAATATTTACGTTTATGCATTTAGATATTTATATTCTTATATTTTATATTATATATATAAATATATTTAATATATAAACATACAATTTTTCTTAAATATATACATGCATGTGTTTGTATTTTTATATACATAATAAATAAACACAGTATACACACATATATTATGTAAACAAAAACTTTTATTTTGGATGTGATTAATCATGATTAATCATTTGACAGCACTAGTTTTTAACCGTTTCTTGAAGATGGTTAAGGACTCAGCTGCTGGGATTGAGTTGGGCAGGTCATTCCACCAGGAGGGAACATTTAATGTAAAAGTCTGTGAAAGTGATTATAATGTAATACAATAATTTCTCTGTCTGTCAGTTCACAGTGGTGCGGTGTTGTGTTCCGGCTCAGAGAATGTTCCGGACCGCCAGTTCATCTGTTCTCTTCCATTTCATGCTGTTGTTGGGTCTCTTCATGGCTGTGGTCACATTAGTTGTCAATATCAACAGGTACTAATGCTGATAAATATCTATAATTTAGTACAGTTCTACATGCAAAACCAGTGTTTTTTCATGCACTGGTCAATTTAGAGGTTTTGGGCTATTTTGCTTTCATAACTTGTCTTCTTACAGACATCCAAAAAACACATTTAAGTGTACTTAATCTATTTGCATCTGTAGATTTCAATTCCAATGCACTTATTTAAAGTCGCTTAAAGTTGTTTCGCTTAAAGAGTTTTTTCTCCACTTCAGCAGCACTTACATACACCAAACTTTACAGTTTTTTTCTTATCTATATTCTGAAGGTTTTTACTGAGGGGTTTGTTAATATATCATTTACACTGATTTATATATTTAATTCCTCACAATATGGTGAATTAATTTTTTTTCTGGCTGTTGACAGTTTTTTTTTAATTATGGAGTGATATTTTGCTTCCATAACTTGTCTTCTTACAGATTAGTGGGAAGAAAATATCCAAAAACACATTTAACTGTTTAATTTATTATACTTTATCTATTTGCGTCTGATTTCAGTTACAATAGACGCTTAAAGGTGTTTTCTCAAAATGAGTTTTTTCTCCACTTCAGCAGCACTTACATACACCAAACTTTACAGTTCTATTCATATCTATATTCTGAAGGTTTTTACTGAGGGGTTTGTTTGTATATCATTCACCCGAGTTTTTATTCCTAAAAACGTGATTAAAAAGTATTTTTTCGGTGTTTTCACAGTATTTTTTTATTTATGCAGTGATAAAAAGAGAAATCCAAAATCCCTTCTGTAAAAACATTTAACTCTAATATGTCAACAAAATCAAACAAGAATTTTGAACCAGGCTTTATCCAATGTTCAGAATTATTTTCTGGAAATGTATGCAGATTAATGCATATTTAATTAGACAATGCCAGAAGTCTTGAAAACTTGGAATACAAAACATGTGTCTTAATGTACTGTCATTAATCAACTAGGGAAATCTATTAGCTAACCCTATTCACCTGTGCTGCCTTAATAAAAGAAAATGATACATCAAACATCTATTCTCCAAATATTTACTCAGCAGTTACTTGTGTTATGTGACCTTATACTAGCGTGATGTTTCTCACACATTCATAAATCCTATCACATTCTCCTCTGAGGGTTGATCAGGGTGGCTGTGGCCCGTTTGAAGGCAGCAGGACCGTGTTTAACGTGACCAGGGTGTGTATAAAGACGCTTCCCGATCCGGTCCAGACCACCATCAGCTACATCTCATCCGAGGCCTTCGCCTTCGCTCTCATGCTGGCTGAAGTGTAAGTGTGTGTTAATGTACTTCTAATGCTGAATCCTAACCAGGTGTGATGGAATTAGGGTTATTATTGTGAATTAAAAATAAAACCATAAAAAACACTCAAACATTAACTGAATTTTGTTTTTATACAATATATATATATATATTTACATTTACATTTACCAGAAGCTTTTATCCAAAGCGACTTACATTGCATTCAAGTTACAGTTTTTTTTACATTTGACCAGCTCTTGCTTTCCCTGAGAATCGAACCCATAATGCTGGCATTGCTAGCGCCATGCTCTACCATTTGAGCTACAGGAAAGCTATATATATATATATAAAACACTTTTTTTAGCTAGTTGCAAAGGCAACATTTCTCTTTTGTTGTTTAGTTTATGTTGAAGTTCAAAATAACTAAACTGTGAAATAAAATTATGTTGTTTCAACTTAAAAAGTAAGTGTTGTGCTGCCTTAAAAGTTTAGTCAACGCAATTATCCAAGTTGTCACTTAGTACAGCTTAATATTTCAAGTTGTCTAAACTTAAAATTATAAGGCAGCACAACACTTACTTTAAGTGGTATTTTTAAACATAAAATATAAAATTTAGTAAAATTACTAAAATTTTACTAAAATGACTAAAATGTAAAATTTTACTAAAATGTAAACTTAAACTAAAACAAAAACTTTATAGACAAATAAAAAAACGGTAACACTTCATTTTAGGGTCTCTTAACTAGTTGCTTATTAGCATGCATATTACTAGAATATTAGCCATTTCTTAGTACTAATTAAGCACATACTAATGCCTTATTCTACATGACCTTATTCTACATCCCTAATCCTACCCAATACCTAAACTTAACAACTACCTTACTAACTATTAATAAGCAGCAAATTAGGAATTTATTGAGGGAAAAGTCATAGTTAATAGTGAATAAGTGTTCCCTATTCTAAAGTGTTACCAAAAAAGCTAATAAAAATTACAAAAACAAACAACTAAATTACTAAAATATTAACTTAAATTAAAATGAGAAAAAAAAGAGAAAATATAAAAATACAATCTAATGCAAAATATTAACCACATCGATGATACTAAAATAATATGGGATGAAGTTGATGCTATTTTTTTTGTAAATGTGCTAATGTTCATTTATGACCCGCTCATCTGTTCCAGTGTCATACTGACGTCGTACGTGTCTCGTGGACGAGCGAATCGTAAAGGCATCGAGAGACTGAAGGACATGTTGGTGATGGTGAGTGTGACGTGAACAGAACAGTTTCATTAATTGCGTTCCTTTAGCAGATTCATAAATGCAAAGTGACATATGAATAAAGAAAAATATGAACACAATGTTCAGTGTTTGCCAACATGATGCTCATGGAAGTAATGTAATTTCAGATCACGCTTGCAACATTTCCTGTCCTATTCTACGACTGAACTATAGATAAAAATGTTATAAACCCCAAAACTACAGATATTAATAATGTCTATCCGTCTGTGACATTCAGACTGTATTTTCGTCTGTATTTTCTCTACAGTGCAGCTCTGATAAACGCTTCCTGGTGAAGCAGCACTCGACAATCATGAGACGACAGCACAGAACACGCTAACATCACGCAAAAAAATGAAACAAATGGTAACTTAAAAACTTCCTTTGTTTAAGATATTAAACTGCTGTAACAACTTGATCTGAAGCTACTCAGCAAAAATGGTCAGTGTGTTTATAAGTGTCATGAAAAATTAAATTACACCAGCTTTTGGCTGTAATATAAATAAACATCAGAGGGGAAATAAAGTAAATTCACCAAATGTATGATATGATTCTTTTAAAGTTGAGGAAGAGGCAAGATTTGCACTGATTTCATCTCATTCAGAGCTTTATTCTCTGTAATCATGACCTCTGGGTTTATTATATCAGGTCAAAGTTCAACTAAATGTCAGTTTAATGTGTAAAGGCCTGTCTACACCAGTAACAATAACTATATTTGAATCCACACCAATGCACAATAATGTTTTGTTTATTATAGGCGTGCTGCAGTTTTGTTGTCTGTCACTTTAAATGCTTTTAAAGACTGATGGATTTTGATTGGCTGTCAATGTTTTTATTGTTCATCAGATGGAAAATAATTGCTTTGAAATTGATTCCAACATGGTTCCTCTGTAGTTATTGTTATACAGTAGTTGTGTTGTGGAAATGTTAGTTATATTCACTGTCCTCTGTGTGAACGGGCCTTAAATATCAACATACTGTATCAGTACTGTAAAGTATGTTTGTGTTCTGTGATGTTTATGGAAACATTATTTTTGCAATTCGTGTGGTACTTTTAGTGTTTTTACATTTAAAGCTCTTGGTCAGTATTATTCACACATAATATAATAATTTTGTTATGCTTTAGTTTCTTAAGTGTGTGCATTTCAGTTCATTTATTAATGTATTCTCACAATACAGTGTTATATTAGTATCATTGATGTACTATATTAGTTTTTGTTAATATTTTGACTTAGATTTTATTTTATATTTTCAGTTTTCATTTTAAATGTTAAAGTTTCACTAATTTTGTTGTGTGTTTTTGTCAGTTTTTATAATATTTTTTATAATTTTTTTATATGTCTAGTTTTTAAGTTTTCATTTTTGTTATTTTAGTACTTCAAGTTGAACTAAAATGAAAATGAGAAATGTTGTCTTTGGCTGAAATAAAATAATTTTACAATTAAAAAAAAAAATTATTTCAGTATTTTCAAGTAATGAAACTATTTTTATAATAACCCTTGTGTTTGATTGTGTAAAAGCGTCTCTTGTTGCTCCAGTGACAGAGATGAAGCTCATTATCTCTGACGAACACATGATAAGAACGACCTGCGTTGCGCTGATATCACACACACACACACACACACACACACACACACACACACACACACACACACACACACACACACAGTCAGTAGTCGACTGAACGCCTGTATGATGGCTGGAAGCCTCCGTTTCCTCCTCCTGTCACTCTGTGGTGAGTTACTGATATATTTATCAATTAAATACTTCATTTACTCATAAAGTTCACAGTAAACATCAATTATTGTATACTTACTGGATTCTCCTTCTGTGTTTCAGTTTTGTTGGAAACTGTGACAGAAATCGGTATTTCAATTTATTATTTATTTAACTCATTCTGTGCTTAACGCTTTTGTTTGTTTTTTAAGCATGTACTTTTTTTGTATTTAACCCTATATTTAAGATTTATTTATTTTGATATAAAATTTGCATATAAAATTTCTATCCATTTGAATTACACAATGTTAACATAATTAAACTTAATGTCATACGTAAGTGAAACAAGAATGAGTTTCATGTAATAGTACTAATAGACTGAATATGTTTTAAATACACAATAATCAGGTTTATATATTTTTATTTCTATGTTCAAACGTTTTGATTAAATCTATTTTTCTTTCACAATTAATATATTTATGCTGATTCTAAGCAATCAAAATAAATGCATTATGAAAATATGACTGTTCACACTTTTAACTGATTAAAATTAAACATTTTCCACAATTAACATATTTATGCTGATTCTAAGCAACTGAAATAATAGTGTAATTTTTTTTTTGTGCTATTACTATTGCAACCAAATAGATGCACATGCTTAATAATAAATGAAGCTATGATTAATTTTTTGGACATTTTACGCACGTTCGGTTGACCTCTGTGCAGGTGGATTGCTTCTGAAACCGGTTCTGTCTGGACCCAGTGAAGCCTATGTGAGATCTGAAGTCCAGTTTGACTGTGCCGTTCCAGGCTGGTCTTCACCTCTGACCTATGAACTCTGGAAGGACGCAGGGGATCTTATTGCAACAGAAAACAATGTCAAGGTCACCTTCACCCTACAGGTCACCGAGGGGTCAGAGGGCGAGTACTACTGCAGACTGACCGCTGGAGGTCAAACCAGCAACTCCATCCACTTCCGTGCAGTGAGTGAGTAAAATGTGCTGAATTCATGTGTGAATTATTATAATTAAAGGGGTCATGAACTGCCTATTTTGTTCTGTTCTCTGAGGTCCACTTATGTTATCAAGATTTTTACATCAACAAACATCATAATTTAGAAGTAATAGGCTATTTTCGGTCCTGTTTTGAACCCCCTCATCAGAACGCTCTGATTGAACATGCGGCGGATTGTAGACTCGGAGGTAAACGCCCACTGCTGTGATTGGCTAATAGTTGTGTATGTTTGACAGCCTACATCCTTCATAGATGGACGCTGCTGTGATTCAGGTTAAAAACGCATACATTTTTATCGGGGGATCTTTATCGTTTGGATTCTGTGTAGACCTCTCTCGTAAATACTACATGCGCGAATCGGTGGGTGGGGCTTAAACAGGCAGCAATGTAGACTCGGTGGGCGGGGCTAAACAGACAGCGATGTAGAATCGGTGGGCGGGGCTAAACAGGGAGTGACGTAGAATCGGTGGGCGGGTCTAAACAAGCAGCGATGTAGAATCGGTGGGCGGGCTAAACAGACGGATGTAGAATCGGTGGGCGGGGCTAAACAAGCAGCGATGTAGAATCGGTGGGCGGGTCTAAACAGGCAGCGATGTAGAATCGGTGGGCGGGCTAAACAGACAGAGATGTAGAATCGGTGGGCGGGGCTAAACAAACAGCGATGTAGAATCGGTGGGCGGGCTAAACAGACAGATGTAGAATCGGTGGGCGGGGCTAAACAAGCAGCGATGTAGAATCGGTGGGCGGGTCTAAACAGGCAGCGATGTAGAATTGGTGGGCGGGGCTAAACAAGCAGCGATGTAGAATCGGTGGGCGGGCTAAACAGACAGAGATGTAGAATCGGTGGGCGGGGCTAAACAAGCAGCGATGTAGAATCGGTGGGCGGGTCTAAACAGGCAGCGATGTAGAATCGGTGGGCGGGGCTAAACAAGCAGTGATGTAGAATCGGTGGGCGGGTCTAAACAGACAGCGATGTAGAATCGGTGGGCGGGTCTAAACAGGCAGCGATGTAGAATCTGTGGGCGGGGCTAAACAGGCAGCGATGTAGAATCGGTGGGCGGGGCTAAACAGGCAGCGATGTAGAATCTGTGGGCGGGGCTAAACAGGCAGTGATGTAGAATCGGTGGGCGGGGCTAAACAGGCAGTGATGTAGAAGCGGGCGTTGATCTTGTTCTGCGGAGGCGGTGCTTATCCACACTATTACATCATAAAGTAGAACATTCCACAAGCTGTGGTTTTGATAGACTGCCTTCAATATAAGCTGTTTTTAGACTAACAAGAACGTTTTGACTTCTGAAACTTGCAGGATGTTTTTATAGTACAATGACCTCTTATATGTCAAAAGATCAAGGGAATTTTGGTTTCTCAGCTCATGACCCCTTTAAAGATGAGGACCTTCAGTCGATGAAGCCAGTGCTGTTTTATTTTACATGATCTCATGTGACCACAAGTACACGTCAGAGACGGTGCTGTTTTAGTATTATTTATAGTTTTTATTAATATTTTGAATTATCCCTTATTTAATATTTTCAGTTTTCGTTAAAATTTTTAGTAATTTAGTTATGTGCTTTTGTAATTTTTATTAGTTTTTTTTAAAAAATATTACTATTTGGGTTTAATTTAAGATTAAGATTAAGATTTTAGTGCTTCAACCTAAATTTATTTAGTATTTAGGATTCGTTTATATTTATTGTACATCAGTTTTAGATCAGTTGTATTTTTTTTATTATTATTTACACTAATTTTAGTTAGTAATTTAAACTTAATTCAGTTAGTTGCCAAGGCAACATCTCTAATTTTCATTTAGTTTAAATTTTTCATGTAGTATTTATATTTTTAGTTTTTAGTTTATTTTTTTAGAAATTTTGTTACGTGCTTTTGTAATTTTTACCTATTTATTTATTTATTTATTAATATTACTAGATTAGGTTTAATAGTATTTTTATTGCTTTAACCTAAACTTACTTAGTTACCAAGGAGAATAATTTTAGATGAGCTTTCATCCAATATTTAGATTTTTATTTTTCATATTTTATTTTATTTCATATTTATTTCAATTCAATGTTTTTTTTAAAGATAAGTTTGAGTTAAAGGGTTAGTTCACCCAAAAATAAAAATTAGCCCATGTTTTACTCACCCTCAAAGCATGTATATGACTTTCTTCTTTCAGACGAATATAATCAGAGTTATATTAAATATTATCTTTGCTCTTCCAAGCGTTAGAATGAGCGTAGGTGGGTGTTTCTGTTCAACAGTCCAAAAGACGTCAAATAAAGCGCGCGCATCCATAATGTTACACACACACACAACACAAACACATAATAAATGAGAAATGCACCAATCTGATGGGGTATCTTATACCTCAACCGACATAGCACCCTCTGTATACCTCTCGGTGTGTCTATTTAGTCTATTAGTATAAGTTTACATCGTTTATTATTCAGTTTGTGTTGTGCGTATATTCTGTTGCACATACCTCTCCTTTATTGTGTGCAATATCATGCAGCACTTTCTGCTCACTGTGCAATATTCCTTTGCAATATCTGACTGTTTATTTTTTTATTTGTATTTTTTTTACAATAATTAATATATCATTTATATATAGATGTTTAGCTTGTGTTAATTTATGCGTGATTGCACTGTACGGATTGCTCTAATTTCGCTGTACTTTTAGTATAGTGACAATAATAAAGAATCTTGAATCTTGAATGTTATAAATACTTTTACGTTATAAATGTTATAAATACACGTGCTTTATTTGACGTCTTTTGGACTGTTGAACAGAAACACCCACCTACTGCCATTCTAACGCTCGGAACAGCAAGGATAATATTTAATATAACTCTGATTATATACGTCTGAAAGAAGAAAGTCTATATGAATGCCTTGAGGGTGAGTAAAACATGGGGTAATTTTCATTTTTGGGTGAATTAACCCTTTAAAGATAATAACCCTGGTCGTGTACCATCATGTTTCATTGACCGATATTGTATAATAGTTCTGTCGATGTCAGTTCCTGTCGTAGGAGCCCGTTTGATCTCAGATCCCGATCCAGCGGTCATCTATGAAGGTCAGAAGCTCGTTCTGCGCTGTCTCGTCAGGAAGGGGACGCATCTGTCCTTCACATGGTACCACGTCACACAGTTACTGAACTCCTCATCAGAGCTCTATCAGCTCTCTGGAGACGCTCTCACGGTGGACGGGGCGACTGAAATGCATGCTGGGATATACTCATGCATAGCTCAAAACCAGATGACCGTCAACACCAGATTCTCCAGCAGCCCAAGCCTCCACGTCACTGTCAAAAGTAACAAACTTAACAAATCTCACTTCTGCATTTCAAAGAAACAACACTTTCCTTTCTCAGTCATCTTCATATAGAGACACTTTCATCATCCAATCAAGTCTTGTGCATTTGCTTTTGTTGAATATCCTGCAGTGTATGAATAACCTATAGTCATTTTGTTATGTGCTTTTGTCATTTTTACTAGATTTGTTTTTATTATTTCTATTAAGGTGTCATTTATTTCTCAGTTTTAGTTTTTATTTATTTCCAGTTAGCAATTTTAGTGCTTCATCTTAAACTTATTTCAGTTAGTTGCCGAGGCAACATTTCTAATTTTTGTTTTTCATCTAATATTTATATTGAAATTTTTAGCTTTTGTTTTAGTAATTTTGTTATGTGCTTTTGTCATTTTTTTAGGTTTAAGTTTATTTCACTTTTAATTTGTATTTATTTCCATTTAGCAATTTTAAGTGCTTCATCTTAAGCTTATTTCCGTTTTCTTATTTCTAATTTTTTTTAGTTTAAGCTTTTTCATCTAATATTTATATTTTACTTTTTATTCTAATTTTATGTGCTTTTGTAATTTTTATTAGTTTTTTTTAATATTACAATTTAGGTTTAATGTATTTTTATTAGTGCTGTCAAACGATTAATCGCATCCAAAATAAATGTTTTATTTACATAATATATCTGTGTGTGCTGTGCATATTTATTATGCATATATAAATACACACACATGTATATATTTCAGAAAAATGTTACGTTTATATTTTAAATATATTTATATATGATATATACATATTTAAAATATAAACGTAACACATTTTTCTGAAATATATACATGCATGTGTGTGTATTTATATATGCATAATAAATATACTGTTACGTAACTGTCTGACACAGAGATGGTGTTAGAAGAGTAAGTGTTTATTAAAAGCAAACTCAGATAACAACTGTGGTGAACTTCTTCAAGTGCGGTGAGTGGTCTTTCTTGAACGTCTAGTGGAGAGTGTGCTGGGATTCTGACTGAGCTTCTGTGTCTTTGGCAGGTGCGCTGCAGACAGAGATCCCGAAGGTCTCTAGTGTCCACAGCTTTCCAGGTAACTGGAAGTGAGAGGCAAACAGGAGGCAAGTAATAGCAGGTAAGGTATTCAGGTAAGTATACTCAGGCAGATGATTCAGTAGCGTAGCGGTCCTTGTAGCTTCCACCAATCTCAACGTCTGGGCAGCTTTGTGACTTTAAGATCAGACAGTGGTGCAGGATGAGGAGTGAGCTTATATCCCGGTGCTAATGACTGTGGTGATGAGGAGCAGGTGTGCATAATCATTAATCAGGTGCAGGTGAAGGTGATCAGTGATGGAGGAATAGGGGCCATTCTGTGACAGTACCTCCCCCTCCCGGACGGCGCGTCCCGCGAAGTAATAACAAAACCTGGGAGGGGGGGTGGGCGCCCTGGATGTCGGTGGAAGACATGGACACAGGGAAGGCATCCAGGGCGGAACCGGAGATTCAGGAAGCTATGGCGGGACAGGAGGTTCAGGAGGCCATGGCGGAGGCTTTGGCGGAGGAGGCCATGGCGGATCCGGGGCTTCGGGAGGCCATGGCGGATCCGGGGCTTCGGGAGGCCATGGCGGATCCGGGGCTTCGGGAGGCCATGGCGGATCCGGGGCTTCGGGAGGCCATGGCGGAACTGGAGGCTCGGGAGACCATGGCCTATTTCTTTTGTACGGCCATGGTGGGTCAAGGATCTCCGTGGCCTTGGCTCTGGGCCCGGCCACCCAGGCAGAGGATATATAGCCTCCCCCCAAAATTTTCATGGGGAAGCTCCCCTCTGGTGGGCATACTGGAGGAGCGGGCACTAGGGGGCGCTCTGGAGGAGCGGGCATCAGGGGACGCTCTTGCAGCGTGGATTCAAGACGGCTGGGCGGAACCAGCGGGACTTCAGGACGGCTGGGCGGAACTAGCGGGACTTCAGGACGGCTGGGCGGAACCAGCGGGACTTCAGGACGGCACCAGCGGGAATTCAGGACGGCTCTTGCGTGGAGCGGCCACTGGAGGGCACTGGCGTGGAGCGGCCACTGGAGGGCACTGGCGTGGAGCGGCCACTGGAGGGCTCTGGCGTGGAGCGGCCACTGGAGGGCTCTGGCGTGGAGCGGCCACTGGAGGGCTCTGGCGTGGAGCGGCCACTGGAGGGCTCTGGCGTGGAGCGGCCACTGGAGGGCTCTGGCGTGGAGCGGCCACTGGAGGGCTCTGGCGTGGAGCGGCCACTGGAGGGCTCTGGCGTGGAGCGGCCACTGGAGGGCTCTGGCGTGGAGCGGCCACTGGAGGGCTCTGGCGTGGAGCGGCCACTGGAGGGCTCTGGCGTGGAGCGGCCACTGGAGGGCTCTGGCGTGGAGCGGCCACTGGAGGGCTCTGGCGAGGAGCGGCCACTGGAGGGCACTGGCGAGGAGCAGCCACTGGAGGGCACTGGCGAGGAGGCCACTGGAGGGCACTGGCGAGGAGCGAGCTCTGGAGAGCTGCTCGAGCTGGCTCAGGAGAGCTGGACGGAACCTGGACGGAACCAGGGGCTCAGGAGAGCTGGACGGAACCAGCAGCTCAGGAGAGCTGGACGGAACCAGCAGGAGGAGAGCTGGACGGAACCAGCAGGGGCTCAGGAGAGCTCTTCGCCGTGGCCGGCGGCATCATCGTCGCCGTGACCGGCGGAACCATCATCGTCGCTTCGGGCGGAACTCCGACTCGGGATCGGAGACTCTCCAGACACTTGAAGACAGTCTCCTGCCAGGTGAGGCTGGAAGTGTCTGGGAGCTTCAAGGGGTGATGGGCTGTGATCCCGAGCCGGAACAAGATCTTGAGGGTTCGATCCTCTAGCGAGCTGGAGAGGGCGAATGGCACGAATTCCCTCACAAAGTCCAGCGGGTCGTGGATTGCATAAGCCCAATTAATAAGTGAAGCCGCCTCCATATCGGTGTGGTCCGCTTACGTCTTCGGTCTTGGTCTTCTGTTATTGGTCTGATCTTCTGTAACGGAACTGCCAGACACAAAGGTAAGTGTAGAAGAGGTAGAGTTTATTACAGGATTAGGTGAGAGTCTTTGCGTGAGGTAAGTGGCTTTCTAGATGAATAGTGGATAGTGCGCTGGGATTCTGATTGTGTCTCTGTCCTTTGGCAGGTTCGTGGCGGATAGGAATCCTGGAGAGCCTGCGAGTCTCTAGAGTCCACAGATGAACAGATATCTGGTGATGAGAGGGAAGACAGAGGGTGAGTATCATCAGGTAAGTAACACCGGTTAGTATACTCAGCTAGCAGTCCGCTGTAGAGAGTGAAGGTCCGAGTAGTATCCACAAGTATCAATGTCTTGGCAGCTTAGTGACTTTAAGATCAGACAGTGGTGCAGGATGAGGAGTGAGCTTATATCCCGGTGCTAATGACTGTGGTGATGAGGAGCAGGTGTGCATGATCATTAATCAGGTGCAGGTGAAGGTGATCAGTGATGGAGGAATACGGGCCATTCTGTGACATATACACAGTACACACACATATACTACGCAAACAAAAACTTTTATTTTTGGATGCGATTAATCGCGTTTTTATTTTTTACTTTGTTTTATTTATTTTCAGTAATTTCAGTGATTCAACCTAAAGTCAACAGTCAGTTGCCATGGCAACATTTCTTATTTTTTGTAATATTTATATTTTATTTTATAGTTTAATTCTTAGTGATTTTGTTATGCGTTTGTGTTATTTTTATTATTTGTAATATTAATATTTAGGTTTACTTTATTTTATTTGTTTTATTTAAAATCTTCATCTAATATTTATATATATTTTTTTATTTTAATTTTATGTGCTTTTGTAATTTTTATTAGTTAAAAAAAAATATTACAATTTAGGTTTAATGAATTTTTATTTTATTTACTTTATTTTCAGTAATTTCAGTGATTCGACCTAAAGTTCAACAGTTAGTTGCCATGGCAACATTTCTTATTTTTGTTTAGTTTAAGTTTTTAATATAATATTTATATTTTATTTTATTTTATAGTTTAATTCTTAGTGATTTTGTTATGCATTTTTTTTTTTTTTTTTTGTAATATTAATATTTAGATTTACTTTATTTTATTTTATTTGTTCTATTATCTATTATTCATATTTAAAAAAAAAAATTGTATTTCAGATTAATTTCAACTAACACTTTTACCATCCAATCAAGTCCTGTGCATTTATTTTCACTGAATATGAATATCCTACTTCAGAATTGTATTGATTTTCCGTCTGTTTTCTGGTTTTCAGAGCACATCTCAGCACCCTCGTTATCGTTTACGGTCTTCTCTAACGACTCCAGCCTGACGGCTAACATCAGCTGCCGCTCTGAGCGTGGATCTCCGCCCGTGACGTTCAGTCTGATGTTAGACGGACAGGAGCTGGATGTGAAGCGAGTGGATTCGCTCGAGTCCTGGTTCGTTCTGCCCGTCTCTGTGGGTCTGGATCTGGGAGCCGCTCGATGTAAAGCACAAACAGACACACAGCAACTAATATCTGATCCCGTGCGTTTACTCGTAGGTGAGTTTGTGAGTAACACAGAAGATGTGAAGAACATCTGAGCGTCGACTACAACAACCGCCTTAAACTTAAAATTACATTTCATGTGTATTTTGGGACTTGCACTGAGAAATCAAATACCATGTTTTCTGCAAAATAAGTTGTGTTTTTATAGTGCTGCGCAATGATTAATCGCGATTAATCGCATCCAAAATAAAAGTTTTTGTTTATATAATATATATGTGTGTGTATATTTATTATGTAGGCCTATATATATAAAGACAGCATATATTTTGAAAATATTTACATACATATATTTATATTCATATAATTTATATTATATATAAATATATGTAATATTTAAACATAACATATTTTTCTTAAATATATACATGCATGTCTATTTATATATACAAAATAAATATACACAGTACACACACATATATTATATAAACAAAAACCTAGTTTTTTATCATTGTGCTGATTCCAAAGCATCTTATATAATGCAATAAATGTCAAGCATTTATTAAATGAGCCATAAATATATTTGTATAGCGTATTTCCCACATACTGGTAGTTTAACTTCTGCTTAAATAAATTAGTTGATTCTTTGTGTTTATAATAAATTCTGTTTATAATGAATACCACAATTTATGCTTGTTTTATATTTCATTCCTGTTCTTTTCTGAACACCATTAGATTTCAAATATTTGTTGTGGAGAATAAAATACAGTATTGCATTTGGTTTTATTTAACAGTATTTTACATTGTTTTTGAATGTAATAATAAAATGTATACACTGATTCAGTTTATATATATATTATTTTTTTTTTATAAAATAAAATTTTGAACTGCTGCGACTTATTTTCTAGAAAATATGGTAAAATATTATTTTTCTAAGGTGTAAATAAAACAGATTATTGAAGTACTTTTAACAAGAAAATGCTATTTCAGACTTTTGACTTGTGTTAGTTGTCTTTTTCTAATTATTTGTGAAATTTACTAGCAATTTCTGTGTAAAAATTACTTCAAAGTAAATCCTACACCAAATTTTTTTCAGTGTAATAAGTGAAATAGTCATGAAATCACAAATGCTCACATGAGACGCTGAATCAATATTTCTGTGCATACAAAATATTAAATACAATCTATTTCACAGACTGATCTCAGATGTGCTGATGAATGCTAGTTTACATGCTACTAGTGTTTCAGTCAAAACTCTGAATATGTCACATACTTTTGGCAAATGCAGCAACTAGTTCATCCTCAAAAGCAATTCATTCATTCAATCAACTGTTTTTTTAAAGGGGTCATATGATGCAATTTCAAGTTTTGCTTTCTCTCTGGAGTGTCACAAGCTGTTCAAGCATAGATAAGATCCCTGAAGCTGCAAAGATTAAAGTCTCAAACCCAAAGAGATATTCTTTATCAAAATTAAGACTCGTTCTAAAACGGCTCATTTAAACACGCCCCACATGTCTACGTCACGATGTGGGGAGATTTTCATAACACCGCCCAAATGTATATGCATTGAAAGAGGGTGTGATTTTTATTCTCGCTGTAGTATTGTTGCTGTCCTGGAGATGCTGTGAAAGCAAAACTACTTTGTTTAGGCTTCCAAAAGAGTACACAACTAGAAATCAGTGGTTAAGTTGTGTTTACAACACTGTTCCAGAACAGTTCAACCACAAATATTGGAGTGTGTGCAGCGCATCTTACGGAGGACTGTGTCCTGAAGCTGGAAGAGTAACGTTAGTCTACAATGCTGTCTTGTGCTCAAAGACTGTTTCTATAAAGTGGAGCAATTCCAGCTTTGCTTCTGAGTCACAGCCTGTAAGTATGTTTCTGCTACTGACGAGTGTAGAGCAGTGCTTGTTGTTTGTGTTTCTCTGATCACAAATGCAGACATGGTAATGTTTACGCGGCGCGATGCAACGCGAGCGTAAAAAGACAGTATGAGTCATTATGATCAGTAATTATGTCCTCACTGGATGCAACAAATGCTTCGTTTGTTAGTCTTGCCTCGCCGGGACACGGCATCACAATACGGTGAGGGGCGTAACATTTCCATCTCACGCTTGAGTTATTCGGCCAATCACAACGCACCGGATAGCTGGCCAATCAGAGCACGCCTCGCTTCTCAGAACGATGAGTTTGTAAAAATCGACGTGTTTCAGAGAGGCTGAGCATAGAGGAGCAACAATAATGTACAGTATGTGGAAAATAATGTGTTTTTTAACTTTAAACCACATAAACACATTGCATTACACCAAATACACAAAATAATGTTCTTTTTAGCAGCATCATATGAGCCCTTTAACTTGGAGCAGTTGCATAAACTGCTTAGACTAGTCTTACAGAGTTAGTATCTAATTTTTTTCTTCAAGACCGGTCATAACTATTTTAATTCAGTTACAAATAGATCTAATTTGAGTATGAAAAATAAGACTGATTACCCTTTGTCTATTGCTAGTTGGTGAAACTAGTTCTTAAGACACAGTTAGTGATGGGTTCTTTTGAAGAACTGTTTCGTGAAGCTTCGAAACTTTTGTGAATCATTTGCTTCGAAAGTGAATTTCTAAAATGCTTAACGTGGCTTAATGCATTAAAACTGTGTTTTTAAAAGACCAAACTCAGTAAACACAATATTAATACAGCATATAATGTACAGACAAGCAGATGAGTCCAGAATAAGAATGCAACGTGTTTAATTACGCGTTAAGCATTTTCCTCCCAAGGAACGTGGCTTAATGCATTAAAACAGCTGTTTTAAATGACCAAACTCAATAAACATTATTCTAAATTATACTATGTACAGACAAACTTGAGTTTGCATTAAGCCATTAAGTGTTTTCCTTACTGGCCTCTATATAGCAGCTGTCCATAAAACAAACAAAGCAAGCCCTGTAAATTAATATAAAATATTTTAAAAACCACATATTATACAGACATTTCATACATTTTATTATTTTTATTGCATTTAATGTATTATACTTTCACTTGCAATGGGTTGCAAGTTTTTGTTGCATTTTATTTTTGCACACACTTTTGACCAGCAGGTGTGACTAGTGTGTGTTGTTTCGAGCGCTTCAAAACACTGAATCATTTTGCAAAGCAATGGATCTTTTACACATGTGTGTGTTTCTCAGCAGCGGAAGCTAGTCGTCATAGTGGGTTAACTTCAAGAGAAGTGACCACAAATATATGTTTTGCATTCCTATTTGCTCAAATAGCAAAAGTAAAACTCCACGATAGTGTTTTCACGACTTTCGAAAATAGGAAAAAAAATTAAGAGAGACTGATAACTGCAGTCAGAAGAGAGAACGATGTCAAATGTACCATCTCTCCCATAGACGCTGCATTAGAAACTCCCTCGCATTAGCATTAACTAGTTTTTGTAATTTGATGCAAAGGTGATATAACACAAAGTATAGTGTTATACATACATTTAAACAAAAAAAATCAAAATATAAAAAACTTTCGAGGATTTACTATGCTGATGACCGTTAAACACGTCATCACTGTCTTGTGAAAAGTACTTGTTTTTACATGTCAATTATATTTGGTTTAAAGCATTCAGTAGTGGAACATTATTTCTGTAAATAGCAAATACTGATTTATGGAAGAAATTGTTCTTTTTGAGTGAGAATAAATCGTTTGAATGAAAAAAAATAATAATAATAATTGGTTCAATTGATTCGAAGCTTCGAAAAGTTAGTTTCTCCCATCATCACTAGACACAGTCTTAAAGGGACAGTTCACCCAAAAATGAAAATCCTGTCATTAATTACTCACCCTCATGTCGTTCCAAACCCGTAAGACCTTCGTTCATCTTCAGAACACAGATTAATATTTTTGGTAAAATCTAATAACTCTCTGACCCTCCATAGACAGCAACACAACTGAAATGTTCTCAGATCCAGAAACATGGACATAGTTAAAATAATCCATGTGACATCAGTGTTTCAACCGTAATTTTTTTACGAAGCTACGAGAATACTTTTTGTGCGCAAAAAAAACAATAATAATATAATTTATTAAACAATTCTCAAAAACCAGCGTTGTTTATGTTTAGTAGAAAGCATGCACATGCTGAATATAACCAACACTGATTACGTTCTAGGGTACTCTTCAAAAATAATAAATGATGTTAATACTGTTTTCTTTGAGTACAAAAAGTATTCTCGTAGCTTCGTATAATTACGATGTGTCCACGTTTCTGAACCTGGCAACATTTCAGTTGTGTTGCTGTCTATGGAGGGTCAGAGAGTTATTAGATTTTACCAAAAATATTAATTTGTGTTCTGAAGATGAACGAAGGTCTTACGGGTTTGGAACGACATGAGGGTGAGTAATTAATGACAGGATTTTTTTGGGTGAACTATCCCTTTAACATAGTGACTATGTTCAAAGACTATAGAATACCCTAGGCGTGTCATTGGTATAGTGTTGAATGGGGAAAATGCAACGCTCAATATGGCCGCTCAATCGCAGGAAGCCCCGCCTTCTGAATGACAGAGCCAATCGCTGATCGGTAAAGTCAGCGCGTCACTGCAGCTGCCGTTAGAAGTCCCGGTTGCTATAGAAACAGTCAGCGCTCTGAGACATGTGCACTGGCTGATCTAGCCTGAGAAATAAGCTTTTTATAAGCTATTTGAGCAAAAGAAACAACATTTATGACACAGTTGTTGTCCGATTTCATTGGTGATTTCAAATATGAAATTTAATCGTAAGCTTAGTGAACAGTTTTGGAGAATTTGATGTTTCCCCATACAAAGTGATAGGAGCTGCACTTGGATGCCCGAGAGGCATTTCAAAGATGGCCGCTGAGTGACATGACTTGTCTTAAAGAGACTTTGCTATGTTTATGCAACCAGCCACTGTTTGTGTTAGTTCCAGTAGGTGGCGCTGTGCGTGTGACAGTAACGTACCTGTATGACGTCGACGGGATGGTGGCAGCCGCTCGGCTCAAATGCGTCCCAGACAGAGGAACGTTTCCCACCTTCTCCTGGCGTCTGAACCGTTCCTCCCTTCCAGCAGAGGGCGACGCTCACGCGGTCACTCATTACAGTCAGGTGTTGATCCTCACAGAAGTCAGCGCCGGGTTTTACCGCTGCAGGGTGAGGGACAGTTTTAACCACAGCTCAGTCTGGGTGGAGAGCGAGGACATCTTTATTCAGAAGAAAGGTGAGCGTCACGTCCTTCAAGTCAACTTCCAGAAAGATGCAGAAGTGTATGATGGTTGTGTTTGTTCTGGCACAGATTTGGCAGCGACGCCTGTGGAGGTCATTGTGTTGGTTTTCTGTGGTTTTCTGTCGGTTGTGATCGTGTTAGGATCGTTCTTTATGTTCTGGATCATCAAGCGCAGAAACAACACCTGCAAACATCACAGTAACCGTGAGTACACTCCTCTCATCATGTGTTAGCAGAGAACGCTCTCAGAACGCTTGGTTAACGTTCTCTCAACGTTATGACATTTTTTTTCCTCCAGAAACATTAATGCAACATTCGTTCACAGTTATCTGGTCTTTAATTAATGTTCTCAAAACATTACATCGTTCATGAAACGTTTTCTCAAACATTTTAGTTGGATGTTCGTCTAACTTTTTAATGTTTTTTTTTTTTTTACTAGAATTTTTTATATATTTTTTTATTTAATATTTAATATTTGAATTTTTTTTTTTTATAATATTAGATTTTTTTAAATTTATTTATAACATTTATTATTGCCAACTGTCAAAGTTCTCAAAGTTTTGAAGAAGAAAAAAACATGTCTGGCAAGCTTCTCTCAAAGTTATGAAAAAATGTGCTTCCAGAAACATTAATAAAACATTCGTTCAAAGTTATCTGGTGTTTAATAATGTTCTCAAAACATTACATCATTCATTAAAAATTTTCTCAAATATTTTAGTTGGATGTTTGTCTAACTTTTTAATGTTTTTATTTTTATTTATTTTTTACTATAATTTTTAATATATTTTTTAAATTTAATATTTAATATTTTTTTAATTATTTTTAATAATATTATAATATTTGTATTTATTTATAACATTTATTATTGCCAACTGGCAAAGTTCTCAAAGTTCTGAAAAAAACAATTCTAGTAATGTTAATAGAATGTTTTTTCCTTCTCTGTGGTCTTTAATAACGTCCTCAAAATATTAGCATTATTTACATGGAACATTTTTCTGAAACATTTTTGTTGGACGTTTGTCTAATTTTTATTGTTATCTTCTATTACTATAATTTTCATATTTTTTTATAACACAAATATATATATATATATCATATCTAATTAAATATATCTAATATATAATTATATAATATTATTAAATAATTTTCATTATTTATAACAATTATTATTGCCAACTGGCAAAGTTCTCAAAGTACTGAAGAAACATTTTTCTAGTAACATTAATAGAATGTTTGTTCAAAGATATTTTCTTTCTTTATGCTCTTTAATAATGTTCTCAAATGTTAAGATTATTTATAAATCATTCATGGATAATTTTTCTGAAACATTTTAGTTGAATGTTTTCTAACTTTTTAAAAATATTAATACTTACCCAGCTAACATGGAATGTTCTCAGAATTTGACTAATGTTCTGGAAATATTCTCTCAAAGTTATGAACAAACATTCGTCTAGTAACGATAAAATAATGTTTGTTTAGAGTTATCTGGTCTTTATTAATATTCTCAACACATTAGCATTATTTACACTACCAGTCAAAAGTCAATAAAGGTTTGTTGAGCATAAATCAGCATATTATTATGATTTCTGAAGATCATGTGACACTGAAGACTGCAGTAATGATGCTGAAAATACAGCTTTGATCACAGAAATAAATTACAGTTTAACACATATTCACATAGAAAACAGCTGTTTTACATTATAATAATATTTCTGAATTTTTACAGTATTTTTGAATCAAATAAATGCAGGCTTGATGAGCAGAAGAGACGTCTCTAAAAACATTAAAAATCTTACTGTTCTTTTGACTCATTTTTCTGCAACATTTTAGTTAAACATTTAACTTTTTTAAACATCAATACTAGCTACTAGTTCAGAGAACATTGTGAAATGTTGTTTTCATAACATAAGCAAAAAGTTTGAACATTTTCATGCTGTTCCTTCTCTGTTTGTCAGAGGACGTGATCCAGTCTGAGATGATACCGTGAGTCTGGTTTAGTGTCTCTTCAGCTTCATTCAGGTGTGATGCTCTGTAAAGAACGCTTCTCATCTGTTCCTCTGCAGAATAAACGTTCCCGAAGCTGATGTTTCCTCTGAAACTCAACCTGAGGAAATGAAAACAGTCATCATGGAGTTTGAGGCCTAGAGATCTAGACCAGACCAGACCAGACCAGACCTGGGGCCTGTACCATGATGGTGGCTGAGCAAACTCAGGCTTACAGGATAAGTTTTGAGTCGACAAAACCAAACCAGTCCAATCCGGCTTTGTTGGTACCATGAAGCTGATCATCAACTTTCTCTGTTAACTCAGGCTTGATCCAGAGTTAATGGAGCGCGTGCACGTGAATGTGTGACATCATTAATGAACAGCCAATCACATGCCTTGAAACTGTGATTCACTTCTCACGAGAGAGCCAGCGAGATTCAAAACTCTTTTGTTAAATGTTAAGAGATTAAAGAGGAATTTAAACACATTTCCACTGAAGTACTTGTCCATGAAACTCTATCAGTGAAACTTGTGAAGTTACTTTATATAGTTGATAATATATAGTGATAGAGACTCAATCATGTAACCATTTTTAAAGCGTTATCTATTGATTCTACAGCTTATTTATATTGCATATGATCTGTATATATTAATATTCATTTAAAATAAATGCTTTATAATAATTGTTAAAATAAAAGTGCTTGTGTGTAATGGAGTAATAATAATATAAATCATATTATAATTATATAAATCATATGTAAATTGTAATTATCATTTAAGCCAGACAATTTTGTTGTATTTTTTTAAGGTACTTCATAGTGAGCTTTAATTGTAGGACGATAAACTGAGGGAGTGACTTTTTTTGTGTCAGACATGTGACACTTTGCTCACATCTGATTGGTCCAATTTCAGTTTGAGATCTCTAACTCAGAACATAACCCTGGAGCAGGTTAGGTGTGGAGTGTAGGTTACTATGGCGATGAACACAGCTAAAAGCCACTTTCATGGTACCTAAAACCCAGGATTGGTGCAAACTAAACTGAAACTTACCTGGCTATCCAGCTAAACCGGCTTCATACAGGCCCCAGGAGCCAGCGTCCTGCAGAGACGTCTTGAAGATAATCCTGAACACTTTGATTAGCTGGTTCAGGTGTGTTTAATTAGGGTTAAAGCTGAACACTGACCGGACTGGACATCAATCACTACTGTGCCATTTTCATGTTTTCTATCACTGAGATTGTAAGGCTTTAATATACCAAATAAATGTTTCATTTACCAAATGCTTCTACTGAATATGCGTTCTATATGGAGACAGATTCCTAATGAAAATATCTCTCGTAAGGCAGTTTTTATATTTAATAATATGGTTATGTTGGTATTTCGTTGTTTAAATATAATCCTTTAAACAGTGGCTGTCATAAAAACTTTGATTTATTCAAATATATGTTAAATAATGAAGACATACATCAACAATCTTTTGAATATGTTTATAGAATGAATATATATATGTCCCTGGAGCACAAAAGCAGTCATAAGTAACACAGATGTATATTTGTAGCAATAGCCAACAATACATTGTATGGGTCAAAATTATACATTTTTCTTTTATGACAAAAATCATTAGGATATTAATTAAAGATCATGTTCCATGAAGATATTTTGGCGCTGTTGCCAAACTCGGTGTACTAAACTGAGGTCACGTACTAAATTTTAATAATATGCCAAAAAGAGACTCATTTGGCGTTTTTGCCAGTTTTGTTGGTGCATAAAAGCAGCTTTTGTCCAGCACAGATATACCTGACCAAAAGTGGATGAATCTGGTAAAAAAAAACAGTTTTAACTAAATTATAAGTTTAATATAAATTATACTTAGTACAAATAGCTGCCTTGTTGGAACTTTTTCTTCTCCATTTTCAAATCTCATATCACATCAGAAAGGCATTTATTTTCAATAAAAATGAATGAAATAATCAAAAAGGTGAAAATGAAGTATCGGGTGGGATTAGGGTAAGGTTAGGTGTGAGAGGGTTTTATTGTCATTCATTTAATAATTTGAATTAAAATTATAATTTACACTGAATACGTTATTATTGCATACTGTTTCATAATTTAATACAATAGGCCTTAGAGGCACAAATAATTGCCACTATTTGCCGTAAATTGTATAAATAGCAGAAAATCGTGCTATTTTAACAGTGTAAATAGAATAGCTATTTGCACTCAGTGTAAATACACTAAAAATCAAAAGTTGAGAAAACTTAAAAGTTTAAGGCTTCAGGAGATTTTTGAGTTTTCTCAACTTCTTGTATTCAGTTTATACAACAATAAGTTGAGAAAACTCAAAAATCTCCTGAAGCTGGTTGCCTTAAACTGTTAAGTTTGCTCAACTTTTGATTTTTTACAGTGGCATATCGTTAAAAAAATACTGTTATTTGCACTTAGTGTAAATAGCATGCAATTGCTCTTTACATTTAGTGCAAATAGTCGCTGCCAAATTATAAACAATAGAGTCATAATGAACGATTTATAATTCTCCCGTCCTGAAAATGTTCATCTCACTATAAAACTTACTAAACTTTACCAAATGTCTTGATATACAACAACAATGTATGACAGACATCAAAGAACAAACACATGTTCAGGCTGCATTGGTGCAACAACACTTATAATGATGTATATTGATCATATTAATGCAGTACATTGGTCATTTATGTAGATGTTCCAGTTCTCTACAGTCTTGAGTTGTCATTTGCACTGGCATCTGTCCTATCTGTCCTCAACACATGATGAATATTGATCATATTAATGCAGTACATTGGTCATTTATGTAGACGTTCCAGTTCTCTACAGTCTTGAGCTTCTGTCCTATCTGTCCTCAACACATGGACTGTTTAGGGTGGGTCTCATCAGCTCTGTCCTTCACTGTGTCTGTGTCTAACCTGCTTTCACTGCTCCATTAATAATAAAGTTCTTTCTCTGGTGCTTGCATCTGGATATTGTGCTCATCTTCTTCAGCAAGGATGGAATCGATGCATCTCACACTCATTCTCATAGGTGGAGGAAACTTTTGCATTTCTGATGGATGTTTTCATGTGTTGTCTGTTGAAGTCTGTTTTCATATGCATATTATTTTCCACCAGGTATTTCGGTTTTGCATCCAAGGATGGGTAAGTGACTTTCTTGCCATGTTTATCTGGGGCTTTATAGATAATTATATAGGTAAATAAATACTGATTATATGTTGAATACCATCAGAAAGTGGAACGGTCAAGTATTTCGATTCCCAGGGAATGCATGAACTGATAAAAATCTTTATAATGAATGCAATGCATGTCGTTTTGGGTAAAAGCATCTGCAAAAATATGCATCACTGTAAATGCTGTTCACACAAGTCAGTAACATTGTTGCATCATAGCACAACATGAACTCAGTTCTCCACAATATCATTAACATGATCCACTAACCACAAACAAACTCATCTTCAACACTACATCTACAATCAAAAAACACTACTGTGCCTCTTTTTAAATGATGTTTTCTGCCAAGGAGATTGTAAGACTTTTATATGCCAAATAAATGTTTCATTAACTGAATATGCTTTCTATGGAGACAGATTCCTATTGAAAAAAACTCTCATAAGGCAGTTTTTGAATATATAGTTTTGTTCGTATTTCATTGTTTAAATAAACCTTTAAACAGTGGCTGTCATGCTGAATGCATGAACTAATAAAAAGCTATATCTTGAATGCAATGCATGTAATTTTGGGTAAAAGCATCTGCCAAACACATCACTGTAAATGTGTTGTTCACATACAAGTCAATAACATTGTTGCATTATAGCATGAAGTCAGTACTGATCTAGCATTTCAAACCCAACAAACTTCTGTCTGTCAAATGTCTTGCATGTAAAAAGTGTGTTTGTGCATTGTTATTTCCAATAAATTCCAATATTTTGTGGTTTAATGCACTGACAATCTGACATTTCTAAGCATGTGCTTAATGTCCAGGTGCATGTGGGGAACTGGATCTGTGTTAAATACAGTTGTGTCTTTGGATTTTCTATTGCAGATGCTCTGGAAAAGCTTGATGAACCGGTTCTGTGGGGTCCGTATCCGTCTGTTGCATTAGAAGGGTCAGTTGTGGATTTCTACTGTGAGATTCGTGGGAAACCGGCAACGTTGTCTGTCCAATACGAGCTTTATGTTGAGACTAACCTGAGTAAGTTGATTGGGGAGTACTCCTCGCTGTCTGGAGAATTTGCCACTTTTTCTTTGTTTACCACCGAACGACATGACGGTCGACTCATCTGCAAGGCCAGCGGACACAATGACACCGATATTGAGAGCTCGTTCAGTAACACATTGGACTTCAGAGTCATTGGTGAGTGGCGTGACATGAGCGTAATCCTATAAAGCAATTTTCTGTCCTCTAAATGATCAACATGATCAAACTTAGCTGTTGCACACAATCTCCTCTATGTCTTCTGTCATATGACATATTACTGGAGATATAGAGCAATCACTATATATCAGTATCTGCTCTACTGTTATAAATATCTCATTGATTTACATCACAAGCATCAGAATTGATCAGATTGATTTTTTTGAGTCTCTGAATAAAATTCATATTCTCACTGTATCAGACTATATGAGTCATAAAAACCTGATGATCAAATATGATACTCGACAAAAAACACATGCACATTTTTGTCTAAGGGTTCAATTTGAAAAGAAAAATAGATTTTTGTATTATTTCATAAGTCAGGCTTTACAAGGGCTAAAACACACCTTATAATATATTTGTCAAACAATGACACACTGCAAAAAATGGTTTTCTTCCTTAGTATTTTTGTCTTGTTTTCTAGTATAAATATCAAACAATTCTTGAATCAGGATGCATTTACGTGACAAGTAAAATTACTTAAGATATTCTGTCTTGTTTTCTGAAAATTGTATCCAAATTTTGTTAGTTTTAGCTTAAAACAGACTAAAATATCTGCCAATGGGATAAGAAAAATTATCTTAATTCAAAGGCTAAACATGATTATTTTTCTTACCCCATTGGCAGATATTTTTACTTGTTTTAAGCAAAAACTAACCAGATTTGAATAATAAACAAGACATAATATCTTAAGTCACTTTACTTCTCAAATAAATGCATCTTAATTCCAGAATTTGTAGATATTTATACTAGAAAACAAGAGAAAAATACTAAGGAAGAAAATCCTTTTTTGCAGTGCACTGGTTCCACAGAATAAACAACCTCATGCAGGTTTGAGCGACATGAAGAACTGTTCAGTTTATCTTTGCAATGTTTTCTTCTGTGTTTTGCAGTTCCAGTGAAGGAACTGACCATCAATTCTCATCCTTTCATTGAGAACATATGGGAAGGAGAAACTTTGACCCTCCAGTGCACAAAAAGCAAAGGAACGTACGTCTCCTATGACTGGTTCAGGAACGACGCTCCGGTTCAGATGCCGTACGACAGGAATAACGACACTCTGACCATCCACAGGGTTTCTGCACAAAATACAGGCAATTACAAGTGTGTGGCATCAAACCAATTCAACGAAACGACGATCTTCAACTCCAGCAGTGATGTGACTGTGTACATCAACGGTACGATCAGGTCACACAGTAGAATCAATCGAGTTTGGAGTTGATAAGATGTTTAGTGTTTTTAAAAGAAGTCTCCTCTCTCAGCAATTAAGGCTGTATTTATTTGATCAAAAATACAAAAAAAAAAGAAATATTATTGTGATTTAAAATAACTATTTTCTATGTGAATATCTGTTAAACTGTAATTTATTTCTGTGATCAAATCTGTATTTTCAGTATTTTACTATGGCATTTATTCATTTAACACATCCCTCCTCAATAAAGTATTAATTTCTTTAAAAAAGAAAAGAAAAGAAAGAAAAAATTACTGACACCAAACTTTTGAATAGCATTGTATATTCAATTGTAACACAAAATGTATTTATTTTTAAATAAATGCTGTTCTTTTTAACTTTGTATTCATCAAAGAATCAAAAAAAAGTATCAGTTTCCAAAAAGCAATATGAAGCAGCGCAACAGTTTCAACACTCATAATAAATCAGCATATTATTATGATTTCTGAAGATCATGTGACACTGAAGACTGGAGTAATGATGCTGAAAATACAGCTTTGATCACAGATATAAATTACGTTTTAAAGTATATTAAAATAGGAAACCAATATTAGAAATTGCAATAAGATTTGCAACATTGATTCCAAGATGGCGCTGCTATGTTCGGCTGCCGTCCGGGCCGCTCCGCTAAGACTATGCTTTTATTTACTTTTTTACTTACTTTTGATTTCTATTTTTACACACATAACGTCGGCACTGATCACCTATGACAAAAGTGCACTCTTGGACATCGGAAACCGCCTCACTAACCTGGTTCAGGACACTTTATCACCGAATCCATCGTGGCCTCTTGAGATTCTTCGGAACGCGGAGAACAAAGGACACAGGAGACGGAACAAAAAACACCGTGGAAAAAGCGCTGGGATTCGGAACAGATTGAGGAAAAGGGCTCACAGTCCTCCTTTACCGAGCCTTTTGCTCGCTAATGTCCAATCCTTGGATAATAAGATGGACGATCTTAGAGCCAGGATTAGTTTCCAACGGGACATAAGGGACTGTAACATCATCTGTTTGACTGAAACATGGCTCACGCCCTCGGTTCCGGACACTGCTGTAACGCCGTCTGACAACTTCTCTGTTTTACGGATGGACAGAACAGCGGAGGCTGGTAAATCCAAAGGTGGAGGAGTGTGTTTCATGACTAACAAGAAATGGTGTGACCCCAGGAATATCTCCTCTCTGTCGCGATCCTGCTCGCCTCATCTGGAACATCTATCCATTATTTGCCGCCCATTCTATTTACCCCGCGAGTTCTCCGCGGTCATCGCTACTGCCGTTTACATCCCTCCACAGGCAGACACGAGCTTGGCTTTGTCTAAACTTCACGATGTGATCAGCGGCTACATTAACCAACATCCTGACGCTGCCTTTATCATCGCAGGGGATTTTAACAAAGCCAACCTCAGGCAGGTCATGCCGAACTTTCACCAGCATGTATCCTGTCCAACCAGAGGACCGAATACACTGGATCACTGCTACTCTCAGTTTAAGAACGCCTACAAGGCCCGCTCTCTACCTGCTTTTGGTAAGTCTGACCACGCCGCCATCTTCCTCACACCGGAATACAAACAAAGGCTCGCACAGGAACCCCCGGTGAAGAGGGAAGTGACGCGTTGGTCCTCCCACTCTGAAGCTATGCTGCAGTCGGCTCTTGATGACGTCGACTGGGACATGTTCAGGGCGAGCTCATCTGACGTCAGCGAGTTCACGGAGGTAGCAGTGAGCTTTGTAAACACACTTACCGAACAAGCTACAGAAACAATAACTGTAAGGACTTTCCCCAATCAGAAACCGTGGATGGACAGATCAATCCGTGAAGCAGTTAACAAACGCACTGCCGCATACAACGAGGCTCTTTTGTCTGGGAATATGCGCGAATATAAAGCTTCGTGTTATGCTCTCAGACGAGCTGTAAGTGCCGCCAAACATCGCTACAAAGAGAGAATTGAGTCTCATTTCCAGCTCAATGACTCGCGACGCATGTGGCAGGGACTAAGGACCATCTGTGCCTTTGGAAGCAAATCCTCCGCGCAGGTGAGAGCAGATCCGTCGCTGGCCGAAGAATTAAACACCTTCTACGGCCGCTTTGAAAGCAACGGAGGCATCGCGGCTCTGCCGAGCAGCGCGTCAGGAAGCAGCAGGCAGAGAAGCGAGAATCATGTGATCACCGTGACGGAGGACGAGGTTCGGAGGGCACTAAAGAGAGTGAACGTAAGGAAAGCGGCTGGACCTGACGGGATCACAGGCCGGGTTCTGAGATCATGCGCTGATCAGCTTGCTGGTTTGTTCACTTCTATCTTCAATGAGTCCCTTGCTACCTCTGTAGTTCCCACCTCCTTTAAAAAATCCATCATCATCCCTGTGCCTAAGAACAGTAAACCCTCTTGCCTGAATGACTATCGTCCAGTGGCCCTCACATCTATAGTCATGAAGGTTTTTGAGAGACTTGTTAAGAGCCACATTAGCTCCTCCATCCCTGTTACTTTGGACCCTCTTCAGTTTGCCTATCGCTCCAATAGATCAACTGATGATGCCATCTCACACATACTCCACTCCTCCCTCACACACATTGACAGCAGCAATGGGAACTATGCAAGACTGCTATTCATAGACTATAGCTCAGCTTTTAACACCATAGTCCCCACCAAGCTGACTAATAAACTCACAGGCCTCGGCCTAAACACCTCACTCTGCGACTGGATCCAAGACTTCCTCACCGGCAGACCTCAAGTGGTGAAGGTAGGCCAGTTCACCTCAAACTCCATCACCCTGAACGTAGGAGCCCCGCAGGGCTGCGTTCTGAGTCCCCTGCTATACTCTCTCTACACACATGACTGTGTGTCCCCTCATAGATCCACATCTATTATCAAATTTGCTGATGATACTGTGGTTCTGGGCCTCATTTCCAACAATGATGAGACCGCATACTTGGATGAGGTGGAGAGACTAACATCATGGTGCCAGGACAACTGTCTCTCTCTGAACGTGAGCAAAACCAAAGAGCTGATTGTGGACTTCAGAAAGAGACACCTGCTGCCCTACACTCCTCTTATGATCAGTGGGACCCCTGTGGAGAGAGTAAGCAGCTTCAAGTACCTCGGCGTAAACATCTCCGAGGACCTGACTTGGACTACACACATCCAAACACAGGTCAAGAAAGCCAGGCAAAGACTGTACCATCTGCGACAGCTGAGGAAATTCAGGGTCTCACCAACAATCCTGAAAACTTTCTATGCAGGGACCATAGAAAGTGTTTTGTCTCAGTGCATCTCAGTGTGGTATGGAAACAGCTCCAGTCAAGACTACAAAGCCTTGCAGAGAGTTGTGCGCTTAGCTGAGCGTATCTCTGGGTCGGCTCTCCCCTCTCTGCAGGACATCTACATCAAACGATGCAGAGGCAGAGCTGACAAAATCATCAAAGATTCAAATCACCCTGGAAACTGTCTTTTCACTAGGCTGCCATCTGGTAAGCGCTTCCGCTGCCTGATGGCAAAAACAGAGAGACTCAGGAGGAGTTTCTTCCCCACGGCCATCAGGCTCCTGAACTCAAAGTCAGCCTCTTAAAAACATCATCTGACTTACTTCAAATCACTAATCACACACTCATTATTAATCTCTACCTCATAACTACCTCATAACTGTCAGTGTCATTTGCTCATTTGCACACTTGCACACTTGCACACAACACGTTCTGTATCTTGTAAATCGTATCTTATTTTTATATTTATTTTATTTTTTGTGATTGGCTGCTTCATGTCAACCATGTATAACCTGTTGCACATTCCTCTCTGTACAGTCATGCTCATATTAATATTTAATTCTACAGCTTACTGTCATGCACATTCTTTTACATTTTATATTTTATTCTTTATATCTTATTTTTCATTCATCTTATCTTATGTTTACTTCCCTTGTGTTGTTTTTTCAATATTTGCACTGTCCATGGAGCGGACCCGACTCTCATTTCACTGCTGGTTATACAGTCTCTGTATAGTCGTGTATGTGACAAATAAAACTTGAAACTTGAAACTTGAAACTTGAAAGATTTCACAATATTACAGTTTTTTTCTGTATTTTTGATCGAATAAATACAGCCTTGATGAGCAGAAGAGACTCCCTTAAAAACATAAAAAATCTTACTGATCCCAAACTTTTGAGCTGCAGTGTCACTTTTGATCAATTTAACGTGTCCTTGATGAATAAAAGTTTCAATTTATTTAAAAAACCTTATTGACCCCAAAATTCTGTTTTTTTTCTAGAATATATGTCAAAGCCTGAAATCTCCATTGACGTTGTGAAGAATGACGATGGAGGTTATAAAGCCACCATCACGTGTCAGTCTAAGAAAGGAACGCCGCTCTACATCTTCAGCCTGTTGAACTACACAGATCTCATCGCCACCGAAACGACCGACGCAACCCGTGTGTTCTTTAACATGCCTATCGAGCTGAACCGTCACATGGGACAAATGAGATGTAACGCCAGCAACGAGGGCAACTGGGTTCTGAGTGAACCGATCAGCTTGACCGTGGGTATGTAGCTCAATGAACCAAATAAATGAACTAAACAGGTTTGAGTTTCAGAATTACATTTAGGGCGAAAAACATTGTTTTTTCATGCTCTGGCCAGTTTTGAGATTTTGGTCTATTTTGATTCCATAACATGCATAGTGGAAAGAAAACTTGCAAAATAAGTGTATATTTTATTGCACTTGCATCTGTAGATTTCAATTATAGTAAACATCTTTTCCCTCAAAAAAAGTTTCTTTCTAAACTTCAGCAGCACTTACATACACCAATATTTACAGTTTTATTCATATCTATTGGAGGAGTTTGTTAATATGTGACCCTGGACCACAAAACCAGTCATAAGGGTCAATATTTCGAAATTGAGATGTATACATCATATGAAATCTGAATAAATAATCTTTCCATTGATGTATGGTTTGTTATGATAGGACAATATTTGGCTGAGATACAACTATTTGAAAATCTGGAATCTGAGGGTGCAAAAAAATCTAAATATTGAGAAAATCACCTTTAAATTTGCTCAAATTAAGTTCTTAGCAATGCATATTACCGTACTAATCAAAAATTAAGTTCTGATATATTTACGATAGGAAATTTACAAAATATCTTCATGGAACATGATCTTTACTTAATATCCTAATGATTTTTGTCATAAAAGAAAACTGTATAATTTTGAGCCATACAATGTATTGTTGTCTATTGCTACAAATATACCTGTGTTACTTATGACTGCTTTTGTGCTCCAGGGTCACAGATATCATTCACCTGATTTTACACAATATTTTATTCCTAACATATGGAGAAACTTTTGATTTTTTCTGGCTGTTGACAGTATTTTCTGATTTATAGAGTGATATTTTGCTTCCATAACTTGTCTTCTATCATATTAATGTAAAGAAAACATCCCAATTACAATTTTAAGTGTTTATTTTATTACACTTATTACACTATCTGTCTGTAGATTTCAATTACAGTGCACTTCTTTAAAGTCGCTTAAAGTTGTTTCGCTTAAAGAGTTTTTCCTCCACTTCAGCAGCACTTACATACACCAACCTTTACAGGTTTATTCCTCTCTATATTCTGAAGGTTTTTACTGTGGGGTTTGTTCATATTTAATTCACACTGATTTATACAACATTTTATTCCTAAAAAGATTGTGAAAATGAAATTTTTCTGTATGTGTCAGTATTTTCTGATTTATGGAGTGATAAAAAGAGAAATCCAAAATCCCTTCAGTAAAAACCTTTGACTCTAATGTGTCAACAAAATCAAACAAGAATTGTGAACCTGGCTTTATCCAGCATTCAGATTTATTTTCTGGAAATGCATGCGAATTAGTGAATTTGCATGCAAAATGTAATGCAAAAATTAAATTACGTTTAATTATACAATTTTTATGTTCTAACATTTTTGGAAAGTTGTAATACAAAAAATGTTTCACCTGGGGAAGTATGGTGATATTTACTAGTTATTTTTACACTCAGAGAAAAAGGTACAAAAGCTGTCACTGGAGCGGTACCTTTTCAAAGGTACACTTTTGTACCTATTAAGTTCTAATATGTACCTTTAAGGTACCAATATGGACCCTTTAGGGAAAGGAAAGGGAAAGGGAAGTGGTGTGTGGCCAAGTATGGTGACCCATACTCAGAATTTGTGCTCTGCATTTAACCCATCCAAGTGTACACACACAGTAGTGAACATACACCCAGAGCAGTGGGCAGCCAATGCTGCGGCGCCCGGGGAGCAGTTGGGGATTCGGTGCCTTGCTCAAGGGCCTCACCTCAGTCGTGGTATTGAGGGTGGAGAGAGTACTGGTTATTCACTCCCCCCACCTACAATCCCTGCTGGACCTGAGACTTGAACCCACGACCTTCGGGTTACAAGTCCAACTCTCTATCCATTAGGCCACAACTGCCCTTTAGGTACAAACATGTACCTTTTGAAAAGGTACCACCCCAGTGACAGCTATTGTACCTTTATTTCTGAGAGTGTACCCTATTCACCTGTGGTTTCTTGCCTTACGAATGTATTGTTTTGTCTTGTGTAACTGAAATAGCATCTAACACCTGATGTCTCAGAGTCTGTAGGAGGTGCTGTAACAGTGACGCCCCTCAAACACGTGGGTCTGGACTTCCAGGTGATTGGCGTTGTATTGCGTTGTAAGGTGGAGCGGGGAACGTTTCCACATTACAGCTGGTTCCTCAACAACAGCAGGCTGCTGGGCCGAGGAGGTTTCTACGCAGTGGCCTGGTCAGACGAATCCGTTCTGTCTCTGTCTGTAGGCAGAGACAGCGCTGGATTCTACCACTGCCAAGCTTCAGACAGATTCGACAACAGCACCAGCATCCGCAGCCCAAAGATGCTGATCAGTAAAGAGGGTACAGAAGCCTGACGGCAAACACTGAATCACTTTATGTCTTTAAAACTGTGTCATCTCAGGGGCCAGTTGCATAAACTTAGCCTCGATGTTAAGACAGTGTCTTAAGAACTAGTTTGACCAACTAGCAGTTAATCAAGGGGTAATCAGTCTTATATTTTGGATTCAACTTAGACTAATCTAAGGTTTTATGTAACTGAATTTTTGACCAGTCTTAAAGAAACAAATTAGAAAACTAATGTTTAAGACTAGTCTAAACCTTTTATGCAACCGGCCTCAGGCTAAACAATGTGAATATTCAGAACTTGTGATCAAATAGTCGAATAGCTGCTGCTCTCCCTGTTATGAAGAGTCTGGGCTTATTTACAGTATATGCATTCAATCATATGATGTTTGTAAATATAGTACAAAAACTATATTTTTGTCTGTGTAACTTAATTTTTCATTCTTATCTTTTTAGGAACAAACTTAAACATATATCACATATATTTGTTCTTATATTAGTTATACAGGCCAAAATTAATTCAATTACCAGACATTATAAAAAAAATGTTAATCAAACATGCTATATATACAAAATTTCTCTCTCGCTCTATATTTACAGAAAATAAGTTAATTAAAACAATGAAAATAAATATTATGATAACATAATATAAACAAACGATAAAAATGTAGAAATTATGATGTTAATACTTGAATCCAACTAAGGGGAGTGGTACTTTTTACAATTTAATGGTACAATTTAATTGTCTGTAATTGAATTTTATGTGAGTGGGTTATTATGATGTGCTTAACGAATCTTGTCGAAAAATGAAAAAATAATTAAATAATCATTACTGAATGAGAGGAGAACTCAAATTCAGACTTTTGAATTTGTCTCAAAACTACTTCTTCATAAAGTCATATATGAATATAATTTTATTTTAGAATACATTTGATATATATTCATATATTTCTTTGTAATATACATGTTTAAAATAAGATTTAATTGAAAATAAAAAATATTTTTATTCATAAATTGATGAATTGAATGAAAATGAATTATGTGTGTGTATACATATATAATTTTATGAATAAAAATAAATATTTTTTTTTTTTTTTTTTTTTATTAAATCTTATATTAAATGTGTATATTACAAAGGAATATATGAATATATATAAAATGTATTTCTATAAAAAAATATATTCATACATGATTTTATGAAGAAGAGTTTTGAGACAAATTCAAAAGTCCAAATTCAAGTTCTCCTCTCATTCAGTATTGATTATTTGGTTCTTTTTTCATTGTTTGACCAGATTCGTCAAGCATATCATAATGCTATATCTTAACTATAATTAATTATGATGTGTTATGCTACAGTCCCAAACACTCAAACTGTTCTGCATCTGATGAATTCTGTCTGTCTGTATTTTGCAGTATTGAACACAGTCCCTCCTTTGGTTGTGATTGTTGTTTTCACCTCTTTTGCCCTGCTGAATGTCGCTGTGATTGCTTGCTGTATTTATGGAGTCGTGCTACGTAAGTTAATCTATATATCACTCATTATAACATGTATCATTTGTTATGTGCAATTCATCACTATTTTGACTGTGTAAAACTATACGCTCATTCTGACTAATGTTCTCAGGGAGAAGATATCCAAGAAAATACCCGTGAGTTTTCCATTTTTTATTATACAAAGTCATAAATCTTGCATAAAATCAAATGTATTGTTGAACTAATGTCCTGCTTTTTATTTAAGACTCGTTGAACAACGCAGAAAATTGAGAATCACTGATAAACAGGAAGATGAAGAAGAGGAGGATGAAGATGATCTAGTGAGGATGCATTTATTATTGCTTCTCTTTTAGTTCATAAACAGACGTTTAGTAATGAATAACATATAATAACATTATACATCCAAAATGTGCATAATTTCTTCTCTTTGGAACATGCCTTAAAATATGTGACCCTGGAGCACAAAAGCAGTCATATTTGTAGCAATAGCCAAAAATACATTGTATGGGTCAAAATTATTGATTTTTCTTTTATGCCAAAAATCATTAGGATATTAAGTAAAGATCATGTTCCATGAAGATATTTTGTAAATTTCCTACCGTAAATATATCAAAACTTAATTTTTGATTAGTAATATGCATTGCTAAGAACTTCATTTGAACAAATTTAAAGGTGATTTTCTTAATATTTAGATTTTTTTGCACCCTCAGATTCCAGATTTTCAAATATTGTCCTATCATAACAAACCATACATCAATGGAAAGATTATTTATTCAGCTTTCAGATGATGTATAAATCTCAATTTCGAAAAATGGACCCTTATGACTGTTTTTGTGCTCCAGGGTCACATATTGTCTACTTGTTGGTAAATGATCATTTGTGTGTGATTCTTTTGTTTGAGATGTTGGAGAGTTACGAGGAAGACGTTGTCCAAGCTGACAGATTGAGTGACTCTGCTGAGGTATGAGTTATTATTTATTATTTGATTTCTAGACAGTTCTACTTCAGTTCTGGTAGTTCTAGAGGTGTTTCAAACATTAAAATTGTCATTTTGTTCTGTTTGACAGGATGAAGAGCAATCCGTGGATGAAACCGTTCTGTATGAAGACACGGTTTCAGAATAATTCTTGGGTTTTCTGGGAGTTTAATCAGATCCACTGAAACTGAAAGCATTTGGTTCCCTTCACTCAGGCTTTCCGTTGCATGTTATTCTGTTCAGACAAAGGTTTATTCAAACCGAAACAATAGACAAGCGCTCATGGGTTGACATGACTGTGACCAATCAGAAGCAAAGACAGCCAACAATGTGTCTACTGTCAGATTCATGTGAAATAAGAGCCTATTTCTACTTACTTAGCTGTATTTTGGAGACAAATTTGTATCTAGAAGTGAGCTAAGCTTGACAAAACCTCTTTTTGGGATGTCCTCATGTGTAAAAATGTTATAATATATATATATAGGCTATTTTTTCTTTTCAGAAAATGTTCTGTTAGATTATAATACTTGTAGGCTATTTAGCTGTAGAGCAATAGAAGTCTATGCAATTTAAACAAGTAAATGTGTGTGTGGTTTTGGGGAGGGAAAATTACATATAAATACAAAAATATGTTTTGATAAAGCCAACAATGTACAATGTTCATTTTAATGACAAATTAAAACTTTTGATACAAAACAGATAATTTGTGCGTTCTTGGTTCGAATGACTGTCGCGGAGCCAGTAATGGATTTCTTCATTGTGCTCAATGAAGCTCGAAAAGCAGTGTTCCAGACGTCAAAATAAGACTTTATTAAACAAAGTAACAAAGCCGAGATAACGGTAACTCTGTCTGTCCGCACATCCATTTTATACCTTTTTTACTACCCAAAATTGTTTTTTACTGGTTATGCGTGTCTGGTTTGCCACAATTAATTACTAGCCCACTTGGTCCATTTTTTAATGGTGGAATTTGGCCAGATCCGCCATTTTTTAAAACTTTTATTTTATGGCCTCCTATTGGTTGGAGGTGGTCACATGAGACATACATCAAACTTGTTTACCTATCTGTCTTTTTCTGGAAATTACCCAGAGTTCATAGGATTATTTAAGTTCACTGGTACAATCCATTGGAAAACACCAGTACTGCCCAATGGATGGCCCCTTAAGACTCACAATCTGTATTAAGACATCCAGTATTGGAATAATTCAGCATATTGATCAGTATATGGATTACATTCTTGACCATACATCATCCTGCTGAAAAAAAACAATAGAACCCTGCCCAAAACACAATAGAAAATGTAATGATTTAATGGTTATAATGGGAATCGTATTGTTTTAATGGAAACTATAATGGTGTCTACTGGTATGTGATGGATTCTATTGGTGGGATGTTAAATCATATTGGAAAAATGCCCAAAACACACTACAAAAAGGGATTTTGTAATGGTTTTACTGGAAAAAGCTAATGGTTTATATTGGTATTTTAATGGAAACCATTGGAATTTCTGTGATGGTTTCTATTGGGCTTCTATTGCTTTTTTTTTAGCAGGGATAATACCATATTGAGTAAATAACATAATATAAAGTAAAATAACACAATATGATCAGCTTTGTTTATTAGCTGTTGTTTATCTACAGTGTCATGATTGTGTGTTAATATCCTTATTAACTCATTATTAAACTGCCTTAATTTAATCTATAATGATTTGTAGTAACGTTGAGGACTTTAAACTGATTGAATTTTGACTCAACGTCGCGAAGTTTGAATCATTTGAGCGAATCGGTTCTTTTGAACGGTTCGTTTTAACGGTCGCCTGGATGGTGTGAATCATCAAAAAGATCCGGTTCAACAGAACGATTCACTCGCGGATCTGACACCGGTCTGTGAGGAAGCAGCTGCACCGGGGGTGTGTGTCCGTGTTGTGTTTTCAGCTGTCGCTTGTGTGTGTGTGAGTGTGTGTGAGAGTGTGTGAGAGAGAGTGTGTGTGTGTTTCACCGATGGAGTCGAACAGTGAGGCGTACGGAGCCTCGCTCGCCGGAGCGGGATTCGATCCAGTCAAATTCATCAAACAGCCTCAAACTATCATACGGTTCCTCAGCTGGGTGAGTGACGTGTGTCACGTTTATGATTAATAATCGACAGCAGGATCAGGGTGAAATGGGTCTAAAACGTTCGTGAGTTTCTGTCAAAGTTATAAGCAAACGTTCTTCCATCAACAGTTACCTGCTATTTAATAATGTTCTCAAAAATGTTACTTATGTATCTTTTTCTGAAACGTTTTAGTTGAATTAACCGTCGCTACTTGTTTCAGAACGTTCGGAAAACATTTAAAAGTAACGTTCTCTTAATGATAATAAAATCGAATGTTACTTTAAACGTGTTCCTTAATGTTTGCATAACCAAGAAAATTGTTTTGAAAACATTTTGGACGTTTTGAACGTTAATAAAACATACATTTTTGGTAGCTTGGTTAAGTTTATAAAGCAAACAGAGATTATTGGCAGCTTTTTTAGAGCTGTTTTTGAAATCATTTCATAATTGCTGATGAACTGAAGCCACTGAATTGAGTTGAATAATAGCTGCTTTACACCTGCCATTGAATTAGCTTCATAATTAATGCAGCTTACAACATTAACTCTGTTTTTTAAAGCTGCTTTGACACAATTTGTATTGTATAAAGTGCTACAGTAATAAATATGACTTGACTTAATAGTGTAAATGTATAAAAGCTTTACTTTCAGGACAGAAATCAATCGTCTGCCTCTTTTCTGACTGTTTCAGAGTCATCCTACTGATTGACTTTTGAACTTAATTGATCTTTTGTAGACTCTCTATCTCAGAAAACATCCTCAAATCCCTTGAAAGAGACTTTGTTCAAATGTAAATGCTCATAATAGGAGCTAGATTGTAAGTTCACTAGTGTAAACGTGGTTAATTTTGCTGTTAAGGCATATGATATGAAGGGGCTTTCCACAGACGCTGAGAAAAGAGTGATTCATGTCTAGTCCTGGTCTAGATGACGACGGCATCAGATGACCTTGTCAGCCATGTCTAGATTTGTTTACGGCATCATACACATTTGCACAGCAGCAGTGTGTTTGGTTGTGTCTCTCAGTATTAGTTAGTTGTGTCTGTGATCATGTGCATCATGTGATTTAGTGCACAAGTACAGAATGTCCCAGTGCTGACATGTAAACACAGCAGATGGCTAGTAATACGAGAGGCCTGCGACAGAACGGCGTAACGCTTACACCGATTCTGAAGTTTGTCTGATCTTTGTGACACATTTGCATGAAAACACTTCAGCAGAGGCCTGTGGCTGTGACCTCTTCCTGCTCTCAGTGTTTCTATCTTCCTCTCGCTGCACGCTCATCCATTTCACATGCATCTTTACTTTATAATGTAAAACATATAAATTATTACACTTGTCAGAAGGCTGCAGCTCTTCCACAATAACATGAAACTCATTCAGACACATGCTTTTAACATTAAAGTGTGAGTTCACCCTAAAATGACAATGGCAAACAATCCTTTGCAGTGAATGGGTGCCGTCAGAATGAGAGTCCAAAACATCACAAGTAATCCACACCACTCAGTTAACATCTGGAGAAGACAAAAGCTGAGACAAATCCAGCATTAAGACATTTTTAATATCTAAAATATAAATCCATAATCCATAATAACGCTTCCTCCAGTGAAAAAGTGTTCTGGTCTGAATCAGGAGAGAAATCTGCATCAGATCAAGCAGCGTTTACAAGACAAAACAGCTCTAAACTAATATGTGGCTGGATTTTGATGTGAGAGACAACAGCAGATGCACTTTTTCACTGAAGGAAGCATTGTTATGGATTATGTATTTGAGTTAAAAACGACTTAATGCTGGATTTGTTTCAGCTTTTGTCTTCTCCAGATGTTAACTGAGTGGTGTGGATTATTGTGATGTTTTTATCAGCTGTTTGGACTCTCATTCTGACGGCACCCATTCAGTACGCTAATTACAAAAATGAGTATCTTATAAATTACTGTTGTTCTGTAAAAAAAAGAAAGAAAAAAAGATGATTATAAAATAGTCTTGTTTTATCTTAAATTCTTCACTTTCAAACATTCAAATCCTTGAGGTTTTATTTTGGCGGAATCTTGTGTAAACGTCTGCCTAAAGAAATGTTAGAGATCATGCAAATGTGTTTGCACCCCCGTTGGGAAATTCTGAGCTATCAGTGTAATATTTAGAGAGAGCGTCGCTTCTGAAAATGTGAAGATCTGGTTGTTTTATTTCTGCTTTTATGGTTTGATGCAGCTTTCACTTCTCTTCATGTCAGGTGTTTGCCATTGTGGTGTTTTCCACCATAACCGCAGAAGGTTACGTGAACCCCAGCAATCAAGCCCAGGTGAAGTGCGTCTTCAACCAGAATGAAGGAGCTTGTCATTACGGCGTGGGCATCGGGGTCATTGCCTTCCTGGCCAGCTTCGCCTTCCTATTGGCTGATGCGCTCCTGACATCGATGAGCAATGCTCAGGAGAGGAAGTATGTGGTGATGGCAGATCTGGGCTTCTCAGGTGAGACGTTCTTCAAGTCTTTCTGCGTCGGTGATCAAGGTTTACATCAGTTTCCTCAGAGCTGTCTGTTCCGTTTGTGGAAACTCGGGTGCCATTATGGAAAGGTCTTTTTTTCCACTTGACCTATTATTGTGGCATCATTCTCTAAAAGTGAAACATCTTGTGTGCATTAACACATGCACATATCATTTAGACGGCCTCTTCCTGTGTGAACGTGTGAGATGCCAAACGCTTGTTTCTTCACTTTTATTTAAAAATATACTA
This sequence comes from Schizothorax lantsangensis, assembly GCA_027422415.1. NCBI lineage: Eukaryota > Metazoa > Chordata > Actinopteri > Cypriniformes > Cyprinidae > Schizothorax > Schizothorax lantsangensis. The sequence goes on along the minus strand of CM049847.1, from coordinate 31,677,547 downwards.
ATTTAAATGGCAGTTGATGTATATCAGGGTTATTATAGTTAACTCAATCCATAAGAAAAACATTTTTGTCACTTGAAATGAAATAAACATTAACTGGAATAAAATAAAATATTTGATTTCAGCTAGTTGCCATGGCAACATTTCTCATTTTCATTTAGTTTAAGTAAAAAAAAATCATAATAATAAATAAATAAACTAAAACTTAAAAATAAAAATGTATAAATGGTATATTAGTGCTGTCAAACGATTAATCGCGATTAATCGCATCCAAAATAAAAGTTTTTGTTTACATAATATATGTGTGTACTGTGTATATTGTATTATGTATATATAAATACACACCCATGCATGTATATATTTCAGAAAAATGTTATGTTTATATATTAAATATATTTATTTATAATATAAATTTTATGCATATAAATATAGAACTGTAAATACATGTAGATATTTTCAAAATATATACTGTATGTGTGTGTATTTATACATACATACATAATAAAGTACACAGTACACACATTATGCAAACAAAAACTTTTATTTTGAATGCAATTAATTGCGATTAATCGCTTGACAGCACTGTGGAATATAGACATTAAAAAACTAATAAAAATGACAAAGACATACAACAAAATTACTAAAACTTTAACTAAAATTAAAGTGAAAACAAAATCTAAAAATAAAATCTAATTCAAATTCATAACAAAAACTGTATATAATATCCATATATCAATGATGATTGTGAAGTCTTTTGGTTCGCATTTTATTTAGGCTCAAAGGCTATTATTCACAATCATATCCATAGGCCCCAAATATAAACCAGGAGTCTCTGTAGATTAAAATAATTATAATTAAAATCAAATCAAATAATTCAATTTCAGCATTCCAGAAGCTGAATGAAGTTGAATGTTCTTCAGGGTTCCTGATCTTTTTAATTAATGAATTTAGATGATTTTTCCAGTTGTTCATGATTTATTGAATAGGGTTTTAAAAATATTTGTACTCACAATTTCTACCTGAAAAAATATTTTAGAGATCGGCAAAAGTAGATAAATGTACATTTATTATAAAAAATGCCTGTGATATTTTAAAATTCGATTAATTTCATGACTTTTCCAGGTCTAGAAATCAGACTTTTAAAATGAGGCTTCTTCATATCCAAGTTTTCCAAGTTTCTTCAAATATAAAAGAATTAAAATAACAAAAATATGGATTATCTTGATTTTTAGTTGTTTTGTCTTATTTTAATGCTTGTTTTGTCTTATTTTAAATCACTTTAAGCCGTTTTAAGTCCTGTATTTTCCGTGGCTTCAGTTAGCTGTGTTAGTTTAATGTAATCACTGACCTGTTTTGTCAAATCTTTGTGTTAATATTAATATATTTTAATACTATTGTAGTGATAGTTCACCCAGTAATGATCATTCAGACTAGTGGGAAAGAAAACATCCAGAGTACACAAGTGTTAATTTTATTGCACTTCATCTATATGCATCTGTAGATTTAAATTACAATCATATCTTTGAAGTCGCTTAACGTTGTTTTTTCAAAATATGTTTTTCCTCCACCTCAGCAGCACTTACATACACCAGCTTTTATTCATATCTATATTCTGAAGGTTTTTACTGAGGTGTTTGTTCATGGGTCAAAGACGAAAAAGGGTTTAAGCATAAAAACAATAAGTGTAATACTGCTCTAATTGTTGTTGTTTTTCCCCCCAAAAATGAAAAAGTTTTCTGTTTAATTCAATTACAATTTTGTTTTTCTGAGCACAAAATAAATATCATACATTTTTCCCTGATTTACAGAAGACTAAAATGTCATTCAGTGTAATAGTCTTGTGAGGCATATTTACAATCAATTTATGACACATTAAAAGACTAATTACTTTCACCCCAGATACTAATTAGTTGTAATTTTACATTTTTAAAATGTGCCACTATCCTAGGTTTTGCCTATTTGTCAGTAAGAATTTTTTACTCATTTAAAACACAATCAAATTTAATATGCTCCCTTATTCTTTTATATATTTTAATAAGTACAAGTCAAAATAAGCATGTTATTTGATTTTTTAACATAAATATTGTGTTACACTGAATGACAATGTAATTATTTCAACCAAATTTTGACATTTTATTCTCCAAAAACATATTTAAAACCTTAAAAGTAGACACTTTACTTACATTTAATGTGCTTTCTATGGACATAAAATCATTTTTGTAATTTTCTTTTGATGTGGACATCTTTACGTCTTTGACCCTCATACGTATATCAATTACCTGATTTTATACAACATTTAATTCCTACAAAATATAGTGAAAAATTTAGTTTTTTTCTGGCTGTTGACAGTATGTTCTGATTTATTGAGAGATATTTTGCTTCCATAACATGTCGTCTCTCATATTAATGGAAGGAAAACATCCAAAATATGATTTTAAGTGTTTATTTTATGACATTTTATCTATTTGTGTCTGTAGATTTCAATTACAATACAGTACTTTAAAAGTTTTTCCTCCACTTCAGCAGCACTTACATACACCAAACTTTACAGTTGTATTCCTCTCTATATTCTGAAGGTTTTTACTGTGGGGTTTGTTCATATTTCACTCACACTGAATTATACAACCTTTTTTCGCCTGTTCATTCTGTCATCATGTACTCGCCTTCATGCCATTACAAACCCGTATGGTTTTTCTTCTGTGTTTTCTGTGTGTGAACGGTTTCTTTCATGGCTGATTTGTTGTCTGAAGAGTCTCTGATTGTGTAATCAATGAAACGGTCATGACTCGTGTCTGTGCTGTGTGTTGATCAGCTGCCTGGACGTTCCTGTGGTTTGTGTGTTTCTGTCTCATGGCGGATCAGTGGTCAAAGACCAAAGAGATTAGCGGCATCCCTACAGACGCCGTCCACGCCGTCATCGCCTTCTCATTCTTCTCCATCGGATCGTGGGTGAGTGTGTGTGTGATCTGTCTGATGAACTGATGGATAGTTACTACAATAAAACTTCAACAAGTCTAAAGTCGCCTAAAGTAATTTTCTCAAAATTAGTTTGTTTCTCCACTTTAGCAGCACTTACATACACCAAACTTTACAGTTTTATTGCTATTTATATTCTGAAGGATTTTACTGAGGGGTTTGTTTGTATATCATTCACCTGATTTTATACAACATTTTATTTCCAATTTTTTTTTCTGGCTGTTGACAGTATTTTCTGAATTATGGAGTGATATTTTGCTTCCATAACTTGTCTTCTTTCATACTAGTGGGAAAAAAATCCAAAATGCACATTTAAATGTTTATTTTATGAGACTGTAAATATCAATTACAGTGCAATTCTTTAAAGTCGCTTAAAGTCGTTTTCTCAAAATGAGTTTGTTTCTCCACTTTAGCAGCAGTTACATACACCAAACTTTACAGTTTTAATCATATCTATAATCTGAAGGTTTTTACTGAGGGGTTTGTTCATATATCATTCATACTGATTTATACAACATTTTATTCCGAAAACATGCTGAAAATATTTTTTTCTTCTGACTGTTGACAGTATTTTCTGATTTATAGAGTAATAAAAAGAGAAATCCAAAATCCCCTCAGTAATAACTTCAGAATATAGAAAGGAATAAAACTAAGTTTTAGGTGTATTTAAGTGCTGCTGAAGTGGAGAAACAAACTCATGGCCTTTAAAGATATATACATTGTAATTAAAATTATTGTAATTTACAGACTCAAGTAGAAAAACTGCAATAAGTTGAGACACTACAGGCAAAATTATTGTTTTTTCATGCACTGGTCTATTTTGCATCCATAACATCTCTTCCTTCAGACTAGTGGACAGAAAACATCCAAAACACACATTTAAGTGTTTCATTTATGAAACTTTATCAATTTGCATCTAGTTTTCAATTCCAATCCATATCTATAAAAGTTTTTCCTCCACTTCAGCAGCACTTACATACACCAAACTTTACAGTTTTATTCCTCTCTATATTCTGAAGGTTTTTACTGAGGGGTTTATGCATATATTGATCACACTGAATTATACAACATTTTATTCCTAAAAACATGGTGAAAATGTTTATTTACTGTCTGTTGACAATATTTTTGGAGTGATAAAAAGAGAAATCCCAAATCCCCTCTATAAAAGCATTTGACTATAATATGCCAATAAAAACAAATTAATTTTTTTAATCTGGCTTTATCCAATGTTCAGAATAATCTTCTTGAAATTATTGCATGTCTAAACATACCATTTTACAAAACAATTGTCTTTAAATATTTATAAAGTTTTCTCCTCAACTTCAGCAGCACTTACATACTCCAAACTTTACAGTTTTATTCCTCTCTATATTCTGAAGATTTTTACTGTAGGGTTTGTTCATATATCATTCACACGGAATTATATAATATTTTACTCCTAAAACATGGTGAAAATGTGTTTGTTTTCTGTCTGTTGACAGTATTTTCTGATTTATAGAGTAATAAAAAGAGAAATCCAAAATCCCCTCAGTAATAACCTTTGACTGTAACCTGTCAACAAAATCAAACCAGAATTTTGAGTCTGGCTTTATCCAATATTCATATTTATTTTCAGAACATTCATGCAAATTAGTGCATATGTAAACATTACAACTCAGAAAACTTGTAATACAATATTTAATGTCTTAATGTACTGTGATTAATCAACTGTAAGAAGTAGTAAAACCAAAATGTATTCAGACACGGTCAACATTTCTCACATTATATCACAGTTTATTCGCTATGGTTTAGAACAGTGGTTCTCAACATGCGGCCCGTCACGAATCCTAATGCGGCCCACCATGCTGTGCTGAACACAATTAAAATATAACTTTCAGTTTTACAATTCATTTTAGTTTTTACATTACTTTAAAAATGTACTAAACAAATATAAGCTATGATGTTTTTATGTAAAATAATTTAGTTTTTTATATATTTATTTTCAGACATGAGCAGATCAATGTACTCACGTAATTAATGTTACGCATTTAACGAACACTTACAAGCGCGCACTTTGAATTCAATTCAAATAGTCATCAGCAGCCATTAGTTCTGTAAAATTGAGCATCAGAATGGACAAATTTGTTAAACGAAATGTGGAAAATGCCAGCGAAGGAACGCATTCAAACAAGAATAGGCGCAGAGAAGAGAGTGCTGGACTTTCGGCATCAACTTTCGGTTTGCCCCGCCACTCACTTGAAGATGTTCAGGTAAAAGAAACACCCATACTACTACGTAGCAATCATCCTTATTACAGAAATGTGGCAAAACATCTCTGGAGAGAACCTCAGATTATTAAATTTGAAAATGCTTTCCATATTTGGATCAACATAGGCTACATTTTTGAACGCACACTTTCTGCAGTGTCGCGCGTCAAGTCACGCTTCCGTGCGCGTCTTACAGACTGAAACTTACAATCGCAACTTCATTGTGCTGTTACTCCTTTCGAGCAGAATTTCACAAAATTGGTAAGCTCCCGACAGCGTCAGGTGTTTTATTAGGTGAGTAGAATAATTTTATTTATTTCAATAAATGTAATCGTTTAGATGTCATAATATTTAGGCTATAAATAATATTATAAATCTGGTTGGTTTGAATTGATGACGTAATATGTAAATGAGATGCGTGCGGCCCGTGAGACTTGCACTTGGACCATAGTGCGGCCCGGTGGAAAAAAAGGTTGAGAACCACTGGTTTAGAAAATGGTAATAAAATATGACAAGAACTGAGTTAAACTGTGTCAGAATAAATTAATCTTGATAATGTCAGATAACTTTGATAGAAAGGTATGTAACAAAACATGCTCGGGTCAAAGTGTCAAATCAAATAAATAAATGTCACTGGTAGTCCACTGTATGAAGAATTTTTAGGTATAATATTTAACAGTTTATGGTAACACTTTATTTTAGTGTCTCTTAACTAGTTGCTTATTAGCATGCATATTACTAGAATATTAGCCATTTATTAGTAGTGATTAAGCACATATTAATGCCTTATTCTACATCCCTAATCCTATCCAATACCTAAACTTAACAACTACCTTACTAACTATTAATAAGCAGCAAATTAGGAATTTATTGAGGGAAAAGCCATAGTTAATAGTGAATATGTGTTCCCTATTCTAAAGTGTTACCCAGTTTACTTTATTCTGCTATCCTCACTTACATAAATCAACTATAGTGTCCTGCACCCACTAGTAAAAAATTATAAAAAATTAAAAAATTATATCTGGTGTCTGAATAATTTTATGTTTGACTGTATAGTGAAATTGATTAGTTCACATTTTCACCCTGTTCACCTGTGGTGTCTTGCAAAAAACAACATTTATAAAAAACTTTGATTATTATTAAAGGGTTAGTTCACCCAAAAATGAAAATTAGCCTGTGTTTTACCCTCGAGGCATCCTATAGGTAGATATGACTTTTTCAGATGAATCCAATTGGAGTTATATAAAAAATTCTCCTGGCTCTTTTAAGCGTTATCATTGCAATGGATCAGCGGGTGTTTCTGTTCAACAGTCCAAAAGACGTCAAATAAAGTGCGTGCATCCATAATAAAATGTGCCTAACACGACTCCAGGGTGTGAATAAAGGCCTCCTGTAGCAAATCCATGTGTATTTGTAAGATAAATATCCATATTTCAAATATAATAAACACTTCTCTCTCACTTCATCTAACTCATACGCGGAAGCCGTTCTGGTGGATGAGGTGCATTTTATTATGGATGAACGCGCTTTATTTGACGTCTTTTGGACTGTTGTACAGAAACACACCCATCCATTGCAATGATAACGCTTGGAATAGTCAGGACAATTTTTAATATAACTCCGATTGGATTTGTCTGAAAGAAGAAAGTCATATACACCTAGGATGCCTCAAGGGTGAGTAAAACATGGGCTAATTGTGACCCTGGAGCACAAAACCAGTCATAAGGGTCGATTTTCCGAAATTGAGATTTATACATAACCTGAAAGCTGAATAAATGCGCTTTCCATTGATGTATGGTTTGTTATGATAGGACAATATTTGGCTGAGATACAACTATTTGAAAATCTGGAATCTGAGGGTGCAAAAAAATCTAAATATTGAGAAAATCACCTTTAAAGTTGTTCAAATGAAGTTCTTAGCAATGCATATTACTAATCAAAAATTAAGTTTTGATATATTTACGGTAGGAAATTTACTAAATATCTTCATGGAACATGATCTTAATATCCTAATGATTTTTGGCATAAAAGAAAAATGAATAATTTTGACCCATACAATGTATTTTTGGCTATTGCTACAAATATACCTGTGTTACTGGTTTTGTGCTCCAGGGACACAATTTTCATTTTTGGGTGAACTAACCCTTTAAGTTCAAAACCCCACTTGATTGACAGTCGAATCTCTCATCTTCTCAGGGAGCGTTAACGTACTTCGCCCTGATAAGGTTTCGTCAGGGCGTCACAGACGTGACCCAGAACTACACCGATCCGCCAGCGGACCCAAAATCAGCGTACCCCACCACCTACACGCCGCCCACATATCCGTCCTTCCAGAACACCGGTCAAGACGTCTTCCAGCAGCCGCCCATCTCACCGAACCCTGACCCATCCGGCCAGAGCTTCTTCCAGCCGCCCGTCTACTGACCTCTGACCTGCACAGAAACCTGAAACACAACACCAGGTCACGTGACGCCGCAGGCAGCCAATAGGAGACTGTTTGGCATCTTACACGTGGCCTTAAGTGTAAATATTATTTTTTTTATGTGGCTGTAGATGAGTTCAGATTTGCACTGATGAGCTGGAATAATAATAAGTTATTGTGGAGCAGGTCTGTCGCTCACACTGGAATCACAGCAGCGTTTGTGTGTTTTGTTAACGTTTTCCCAGCTGAATGAGCAGGAATGTGACGGAAACAAAAGAACCCATTGACCCTGTTTACTAATTGTGTTAGCTGTGCGATTCAGTGTAGAAATGTGTTACCAGATTACATCCAGTCAAGCTGCAATGGAGGTTTTGGGTTGTATATAAGGCTGTTATGGTGCTTTTATGTGCTTCCGAATCTGAAAACATCTGGTTTAATGTAAAAGACTGATTCTCGAGGGACTGGTTTTGGATGTGAAAACGTTCACTGATCTACATAAACACACTGTGATGCTGATCTCTGGTGCTGTTTGATACGTTTTACCTGCCTTACAACATTGATTTGATGAAGTTTATTCATTACACGTTCATACATGAGTATTTAGAAAAAAATCGAAATTTAAAAATTAATTGATTTATTTTCAAATGTTTGATTTGCAGTTTGCTTAATGGGTTTAGCATTTGCTTTTTGTGCATCTTCAGATTACACATTAAAATCATTTTTGTTTTTGTCTTTAAACTCAGTTTTCTCTGAATAACCAGATTATTTTTTTAAGTGCAGCTAAAAACAAAAACAATGCTTTGTATTCTAAATAAAAATAAATAAATGCAACCGCTTGTATAAGAAATGTCATTTTTAGATATCTATGAACTGGGTTTTTGTGGGTCTTAATTTGCCCTTAAAAAGCTTTTAATCAAAGCAGAAAGTTTTTAATTCATAAAGCCATGGCGTTAAAGTTTGCATGCATTACAAAAACAATTAATGTCGTCTTCAGCATTTTTGTCTTCCAATACAAATATCTAAACATCCTCAAATCAAGATACATTTACTTGAAATGCAAATATAAAATGAATTGAGTTTATGCTTAAAACAAGAACAAATTTGTCAGTGTGGAAAGAAAATTAAGTTGATTTTTCTGAGACCATTAGCATATGTTTCAATCATAAACTTCAATTTTGATCAATTCCACAGAAAGCAAGACTTCTGCGTTTCTCATCTAGTCATCCTACAAACCCAACATTTGTATATTACAAATATTTCCAGCTCTTTGATGAATTACTTTTAATCCTGTATTCTGCTAAATGCATGAATGTAAAATATTTCTGCTGTAACATGCACGTGAAAAACCATATAAAACCCACTTTATTTACTCTAATTTAAATCATTATACATCACTCGTTGGCAGTTTTCCATGGTGTCAGCTGGATGTTCTGTTACACAATTATAAATTAGCTTAAAATCCTTTAAATTAAAACATGTACAAATGATTGACTCATTTTTAAACTGAAAATAAACACCATATTTAGCAGGACCTGCTTTAAACTAAAAGTTAGTTATTATATACAAAGAAACCAATAGCAAGAAAACCCATAAAAATACAAGTAAACATACATATCAGGTGCTAAATTCTCACTCGAGAGTTACATCTGTGTAGTAACAGTGCTACTGTAATACACTGCAAAAGAGTTTTCTAGTATAAATACACTATATTGCCAAAAGTATTGGCACCCCTTCTAATGAACAGGTTTGACTACTTTAGTAATTTCTATGAGTACAAATCTTAATGTTAAAGCATATAATGATATTCTAGGAAAATTGTGTGCTTCTAATATTATAGCAACAGTTTGGACTCTTTTCTATTCTAACATGACAATGTCTCTGTGTATAAGACAAGGTTCAAAAAGAAAATGATTGATTGAGTCAGTGTGGAAGAACTTGACTGGTCTGCATAAAACCAAGTCCTAATCCCAGTTTAACACCTCTGGTGTGACTGTAAATGCAGACCTTGAGACAAAAACTCATCACCAAACACCAATGACTTGTACATATGGGTTCAGTCATTTTAGACACTTACAAAACTGTTGAACAGAGATGAAATACATTTTTTAAATACATGAATTATGTTCTATATAGTGTATGTACAAGTCATTGGTGTTTGGTGATGAGTTTTTGTCTCGTTGCATTTGTCACACCAGAGGTGTTAAACTGGGATTAGACTTGGTTTTTGACCAGTCAAGTTCTTCCACACTGCATTTTTCTTTTTGAACCTTTCTTATACAAAGACATTGTCATGTTAGAATAGAAAAGAGTCCAAACTGTTGCTATAAATAGAAGCACACAATTTTGAATATCATTATATGCTTTAACATTAAGATTTGTACTCATGAAATTATAAAGTAGTCAAACCTGTTCATTAGAAGGG
>CM049847.1:31624984-31662484 GCA_027422415.1 Schizothorax lantsangensis | reverse complement strand
ATAATTAACAGTGACATTCAAGTATTAGTGTTGTATTAATCTCATTAATTATCATGTGTAGCTTGAAGCTAATTGTAATTTCTCCGTTACACATATACGATTATATTTCATGTATTTTATCAAATCACATAAGTTTGTAAGAAACTGTTTAATTTTCCAAAAATATGTTTAATTATAGTAATATAATGTGATCAGAGGGATGTAAAGCAGAGTACAGTAACACACAACAGTGTTCAGATCATCTTTTTTCTTGACAAAATCAATATAATGCAATATTTATATCTGCTGAATGTAATCTTTTCTATATTCCGAGCTCGTCTGCTGCACCTCATCACATGCATGAGTCGTGAAAATTATGAACATAAATCTATGAATTATTTGATTGTTGTATTTTAAATCAGCGGGTCGAGGCATCAAAAGTAACTAAGCTGTTTTATGGATGATAACTGTAATATTATTACTGAAATCTTATTAGTAATTAGTTACACTACTAGTTACTGCAAAAAGTAATATTATTACAGTAACTAAGTTACAGTAACTAGTTACTGCCCAACACTGGTTATGAAATATGAAACATTAAGTGAACATTACATTTGACAATTTTTGCAAACGTGAAAGGAAACTTATTTTTTGAAACTAATACATAATAACGTTTTTAATAAGTTAGGTGAACGTCTAACTAACATGTTTAATTAAAACGTTCCATGAACAAATAATGCTAACATTTTGAGAGCGTTTTTAAAGAGTAGATAACCTTGGCAGAACGTTTTCCTCGGAGTTGTCAGTCGATTGTCTAACTAACTATTAACTTTAGAAAACTTTAATAATATTTACATAAACAGTACTAGTGATTTCTAGGAACTTTAGAGTCAATAAACAGATTTTTCGCGCCAAATTCGCGTTCTCTTTGAGAACGACCAACCGTTCTCGCGCCAAACAACTGTATTTGGCGCCATTCGCTGAACCAAAACGCTGTTTTTACAGTTTATATCTTCATATTTCATAACATAACATAACATAGCATGGGCGTACTGATGATTTTTCTTCATCCTCACCTTTTTCCTGAAAACATCGGTCCGAAAATAACCTGAGAGGACGACAAAGAAAGACTGGTGTTATTTATTATTGACATTTACAAAAGCAAATCCACAACAAAACCTAAAAAATACCACACTCGCTTTTTAAAATATGCATATTATCTAAATACTATCTGCACATTAATATTGAGATATTACTAATCTGCACATTATCAGTTCGACCGTAATCTTCATCACTGACTAAATTAACTAAATTATATTAAATTGATATTACAGTTACCTGAATCTGTCCTCGTGTCTTTCGTGGGGAATTTGGTAAAATCTTCGCTATATTCAAACAATCCATGGCTATTGTTTCTAAAATGAATACAGTCAGACTTACTGAACAGCGGAAGTGTGTCTTTTATAGCAGCTGTGTCGTCACGTTCTCTGGACCAATCAGAATCGAGGTCGCGCGCAGCAGCGTTTGTGCACAGATCTATAAAAGCACTGATGCGATCAGCCTGTCTTTTTATTTATTTATTTATTTATTTTTATTAATGCCAAGGTACCAACGATAAAAGAACATAAAATATCAACATTACATACAAAAAGGTGACAATGTGCTCCAGGGTTTCTCTTTGCTTTTTAAGGATGTACTGTTTGGCTTTTTAATATACAAAAATATCAAATTAATGAATATTTTATTATTACCCTATTATTACCTCTTGCAAAATTTCATATTCACCGCAGTAAATGCACTCATCAAAATCCTTTATTTATTGTTTTTTTTAAAAAAAAAAAGAGTATATCCAAGCTATTTCATCTTCCAAGAATCTTAAAGCTGTTAAATTTATTTCATCTTTTTAATCTATTTTGTTAAATCTTTCGTTTTGTATTGTTCATTTATTGTTATATACATGTATAAATGGTGCTTTGCATGTAAATGTTAAATTTATTTCATCTTTTTAATCTATAGAAATGTATTGTTCATATTGTATATATATAAGATCAGCCTCAGTCTATCCTGTATATATCTATAAATCAGCCTCAACGTCCGGAAGTTCGTGAGGAAAATCAGGCAGGCGGAAACTTTTTATTTTTATTTTTATTTCTATTTTTATTTTTATTAGCTTTTAATACCCACCGATCCAGCACAACTCTGAGAAATTAATAAAATAAACAGTTAACTATAGTTATGTCCATATCTATGCGGTTAACGGAACGAAGCGTCGCGCATCCACACGTGAGTTTTCTTAATTATTAAAACTTAATTATTAACTGTGTGTCAACAAACACTCACTCGCTTCAGCAGCTTCAAAGGTCTCTAGTCCAGCAGAAAATATCATCATGAGCGACTGGAGGAAAATGAGCAAAGACGTGAGTGTTTGACTGTTAAATGAATCATTATTTATCAAACACACAACACTAGAGTTTGAAGAAGGGGTTGTCGATTATGAAATGTGTTCATAAACTGCTAAACACTCGTTCTGGCACGTATAAGTGAAATATATAAATTATGTATTTATTAATAATAATTAAAAAGCATTTATGACAAGGAAGGAGGATACTTACTATATTTGACCTAAACACTATCTTGCTGGAGAAAACTAGCTCACTATTAACTGAATATGAGTATATACTTCTTATATTCTGCAGTAGATAGTTATTATTATTATTATTATGTCAAACAGTATGCAACAATAAATGCTTTCTAACATTGTTTTGATATGACAAGTGTTTTGTATCTTTATTTCAATTTTAGTTACATTATTAGTCATTTTGTTGTGTTTTTGTCATTTTTATTAGTTTTAGTTTTTTATGGCTGTTTTTTTTATTATTAAGTTTTAGTTTATTTAGTTTTAGTAATTTTATTACTTCAAATTAAACCATTTGTGAGAGAAATATTTCAAGAAAATATTTCAATATATATTTTTTAATATTTAAAATTTTTCATGAGAAATATTTGCTGAAATAAATATTTTATATATTTTATTTTATTTCAGTTAGAATCTGTTTTATTTCAAGTAATGATTTTTTTTATTATTATTATTATAGTTAACCGTGGATATGATCTCACTGCTGTGCATGTTTAGTTTTATTTGTATTTTTATTTAATAACATTGTGTATATTTATTTGTTTTATATATTAAATAATATATTAATATAATTTTTTTTTTTTTTTTTTTTTATTATTTTATTTTGAAATTGAAGTATAAATAAATAAATAGAAATAAATGTGATTATTTTGCATTCTATAAAAACCATAACTATAGCTAGTCCAATAAAAACAAGGCAAGAAAGAGATGTTGAAAATCACAGCTGATATTACTTGATTACTTGCGTTGCATTATCTCATGCAGTATTCTACATTAAGTGCACTGTTTTATACTGCACAAAATAATAACTCATCCTAGTATTGCATGCACACAGATCATTCCCATGCTGTGCACTGTTTGCATGTTGCATACTTCAGAAATAGTGAGCGTAGTGTGCTCTTCCGGTGTGTGTTAGTGTGCTGTAATGACAGTGTCTCTCCAGCAGGTGGCGCTGTGTGTGTGTTTATCTGTGCACTGAGGGTTTCTGGGTAAATGTGTGTCTGTCTGTGTTGTTTTTGACAGGAGCTGGAGCATCAGTTCTCTCCCAGCCGCTGGTCACATAGGATGTCCGCCGATGACGTGATCAGAGCCCATGTGGCCGCTCTCAAAGCAGGTGTGTGTGTGTGTGTGTGTGTGTGTGTGTGTGTGTGTGTGTGTGTGTGTGTGTGTGTGTGTGTGTGTGTGTGTGTGTGTGTGTGTGTGTGTGTTGTACTGCATTTCATTCATGCAACACAGTGAAAGAGCTCATCTTCATCCAGATACACTGCTTTTAAGACAGAAAGTGAGTGCATGTGTGTGAGTCGCTCACGTGTGTGTTTACGTGTACTGTACATTGTGTGTACACGTGTACGTGTGTGTGTGTAGTGTACTGTGTGTACACGTGTACGTGTGTGTGTACGTGTACAGTACCATGTACCATGTATTATACGTGTACGTGTGTGTGTGTACGTGTGTGTGTGTAGTACACTGTACGTACACGTGTGTGTACGTGTGTGTGTACATGTGTGTGTACGTGTGTATGTGTGTGTGTACGTGTGTGTGTGTACGTGTGTGTGTACGTGTACGTGTGTGTACGTGTGTGTGTGTACGTGTGTGTGTGTGTGTACGTGTGTACGTGTGTGTGTGTACGTGTGTGTGTACGTGTGTGTGTGTGTACGTGTGTGTGCGTGTGTGTACGTGTGTGTGTGTACGTGTGTGTGTACGTGTGTGTGTGTGTGTACGTGTGTGTGTGTGTGTGTGTGTGTGTGTGTGTGTGTGTACGTGTGTGTGTGTGTGTGTGTACGTGTGTGTGTGTGTGTGTGTGTACGTGTGTGTACGTGTGTGTGTACATGTGTGTGTACGTGTGTGTGTGTGTACGTGTGTGTACGTGTGTGTGTACGTGTTTGTGTGTGTACGTGTGTGTGTGTACGTGTGTGTGTACATGTGTGTGTACGTGTGTGTGTGTGTGTACGTGTGTGTGTGTACGTGTGTGTGTGTGTGTGTGTGTGTGTGTACGTGTGTGTGTGTGTGTGTGTGTGTGTGTGTGTGTACACGTGTACGTGTGTGTACGTGTACGTGTGTGTGTACGTGTGTGTGTACGTGTGTGTGTACGTGTGTGTGTGTGTGTGTGTGTGTGTGTGTGTTGTATGCAGGCACAGAGAAAGCTCGGTCCATCACTCAGACTTTGCTGGACGTCCCGTACGGTGATGGTGACGGAGAGAAGCTGGACGTTTATGTTCCCAGCAGCTCTAGTCCAGGTGCGCATGAGAACTGATTATAACGAGTCTCTAATTATCTAACAAATGTCAAAAGAATAAATTATATTTCGGAACTTAAATCTATTTTTTTAAAGACAATTAAGTCTATTTTTAGGACCATTAAAATTTGCAGCATTGACTGTGGCATCTATTGTGCATTATTAAAAATATGCAATAAAATGCAATTATTTTTTTTTTGCATTTTATTACATATTTTTAATAATGCACAATAAATGCCACAGTCGCTGCCAATGCTGAAAATTAATAAATCAGCAATTCTCTGTATTGTTCTATTCAGAAAACTGAACTGAATATACAAACAGGTGTATTTTACTATTTAAATTAAAAAAAAATTATAATATAATATTACTATATATTAATAAAAATGAAAAGAATCAAACTAATTAAATAAAAATTATATTTCAGAAATTGTCTTTGCAAAAAAAAAATTAAAAAAAAAATTAAGCCTGTTTTAAGCCATTAAGATTTGCAGTATTATAACGACAATTAATTATTGTGCATTATTATAGATATGCAATAAATCAGCAATTCTATGTAAATTTTTCTTTCTATTCAGTACTGAAAACAGTCAAGAATTGTATACACACAGGTGTACTTTTATTTAATTTTTCATATTAAATAAAAAAGATATAAAATATAATAAATATTATTACAAAATATTTTTTTTATTTTAGGGTGTAATGTGACCTTTCTATGTTTTCTGTGAGATTGGCTCATTGTAAATCATATAGAGATTAATTTCTTGAATATAAAGCTCTTGGTGTGTGTTTCTGTCAGTAGCAGGCCGTTGCTGACTGACCGTCTGTGTTTCAGACGTGCCGCTGGTCATTTACTTTCATGGAGGATACTGGCAGTTCCTCAGGTGTGATCCGTCACCTTCTCCTCGTGTGTCTGTGTCCAGGGACATCTTCATGTGATTTACAAATCAAATATCAGTGTCAGTGACAGCAGAGCTTCACATTTGCATCGTGACCCTGTGCTTTACAAGATGAGACTCACAGATTGTTGTTGTGTAATATAATAATCAGCATCAAGGCAGAGAATGTGAGTTGTGATTGTGAATTAAAATGCTATTTATTTATTTAAAGCTCAGGTTTGCTGTGCTTGTTTGTAGGGCTTATTAAATAAAAATATTAAACTAAAGTATTTAGGAAAAATAATTATAGCATTACGGCTGTAAAATTTTAAAATGAATAGACAAAATAATTATAGTTAATAGAATAATGACTAGATACAAGCTAAAATAAAAAACTATATAGACATACATTAAAAAACAACAAATTAATACAAATATACAAGAAAATTACTAAAACTTAAATAATTAATAAACTTAAAATGAAAAGAAAAAAATACATTTTTGTTTCTTAAAATTAAATAAACAATTAATAATATAAAATTAAATATTTGAAAACCTAAACGTATTTTTACTTCAGCTTGTTTGAATTTAAAATGATTAAAATCTATATAGACATTAAAAAAAAAAAAGACAAAAATATACAACAAAATGACTAGAACTTAAATAACTAATAAACTTAAAATGAAAAGTGAAAAAAAAAAAAAAATAAATACTGGAAATTAAATAAAATAAAACAAAACATAAGAAAAAATAGAACCTGTTTTTATTGCAGCTTGTTACCAAGGCAACATTTCTCATTTTTGATAGATTTAACTCAAAGTAATAGAATAACTAAATATGTCTATCTATATAGATATAATATACATATTTAAAAAAAACACTAAAATATGCAAGCCTAGAGAATGCTAGCATGATTAGCATGTTGCTAGCATGTCGCTAACATGTTTCCAGCATTGTTAGCATGTCGCTAGCATGCTTCTAACATGATTAGCATGCATGTTGTTAGCATGTTTCCAGCATCATTAGTAAGTTACTAGCATGATTAGCAAGTTACTAGCATGATTCTAGCATGATTACCATGTTACTAACATGATTAGCAAGTTACTAGCATGTTTCTAGCATGATTAGCATGTTGCTAGCATGTTTCTAGCATGATTAGCAAGTTACTAGCATGATTCTAACATGATTACCATGTTACTAACATGATTAGCAAGTTACTAGCATGTTTCTAGCATGATTAGCAAGTTACTAGCATGATTAGCAAGTTACTAGCATGTTTCTAGCATGATTAGCAAGTTACTAGCATGATTCTAGCATGTTACTAGCATGATTAGCAAGTTACTAGCATGATTAGCAAGTTACTAGCATGATTAGCAGCTAGCATGTTGCTAGCATGATTAGCATGTTTTAGCATGATTAGCAGCAGTTACAAGTTTAGCATGTTAGCAATTAACATGATTAGCAAGTTACTAGCATGTTTCTAGCATGTTATTAGCATGTTGGTAGCATGATTAGCAAGTTACTAGCATGTTTCTAGCATGTTAGCAAGTTTCTAGCATGATTAGCAAGTTGCTAGCATGTTGTTAGCATGATTAGCAAGTTACTAGCATGTTATGATACTAAATGAACCCGTGCTCTGGTTACAGTAAGGATGAGTCGGGGTTTCTGGCCGTGCCATTGGTCCAGCGGGGCGTGGTCGTGGTCGCCGTGGGTTACAGCATCGCTCCTACAGGTACGGCTCACACGGGAGTATCTGAACAGAGAGGATGATGGGAGTAATGTGTGTGTGCTGGTTTGTTCAGGGAATATGGATCTGATGGTGTCTCAGGTGCGCCGGAGCGTGGTGTCTGTCGTTCAGCAGTACTCTCACATCAGGTCTGTTAGATGTGGCGAGGGTCTCAGGTGAGGTGGCTGATGGGATACGTGTCCTTCATGGCGTCTCTCTGTCTCTGCAGTGGTCTTTACCTGTGTGGTCATTCAGCAGGAGCTCACCTGGCTGCTATGGTTCTGTCCACGGACTGGACACAGTATGATATATCACCACAAATCAAAGGTTAAAACACTAATCTACAAGCACTTAGAATTAACCCTGTAAAGCCTGACTTATGAAATAATAATTTTTTTACATCATCAACATCAGGTGCGTTTCTCGTCAGCGGCATTTATGACCTGCAGCCCATTCTGTCCACCTACGTGAACGAGCCGCTGAAGATGACCGAGTGAGAGCCTCATTTTTATGCAAAGTCTTTGAAAACATGCTGCTGTTATCTTTAAAGATCAGAACACCTAATAACTTGGTTTAGTTGCATCACGCTGTTAAGCTCCGCCCACAGTGGAATCTCATTGGTCCACGGTCCTGTTCCGCATAACTGTGTATTAAACATGCGGTTATGTGTTGTTTAACCCAAATGAAGGATCTCGGTGATACAGCGTGCGTTTGTGTTTCAGGGAAGTGGCGTCGAGGAACAGCCCCAGTCACTTCCTGTCGCAGCTCAAGCTCTCGTCCACTTCCTGTGACATCATCGTCGCTGTCGCGCAGAACGACTCGACCGAGTTTCGCAAGCAATCGGAGGAATATTTCAAAGTAAGTGTTAAATCAAGTGCTTCACAGACATTTACTCTCAGACATTATTATTTATGCACATTTATCAAACACTATATTTTGAAGACGTTGATGTTTTTGTTGTTCTAGGCTTTAAAATCTGCCGGTCTTAAAGTCTCTTTTGAAGACGTTCCCAACACGGATCACTTCAACATTATAGAGCAACTCGTCGATGAAAATTACCATCTCTCAAAGGTTAGCTGCTCATGCTAGGCCTGCATGATTTAGACAAAATAACTCATTTTATTTATTTATTTACTGATAAATTGCGATTATGGTTCAAAATGCATTTTTTTTTAAAGCTTCAGATTTGCTGTGCTTGTTTGGAGGGCTGCACAATTAAATAAGTAGATAAATACGTACATAAATAATTTATTATTATTAATAATAATAATAATAATAACAGTATATTATCATTACTTTTAATAATATTTAACTATGCATTTAGAATAATGCATTTAATATTTAATTATGCAACAATATATTATTATTATTATTAATAATAAATAAATACAAATATTAAATATTAAACAAAATATTTTTATTTTTAATAATAAAAATATTAGTATTGTAATATTTCACATTTTCTGATATTAATATAAATATTAAATACTAATATTTAATTTAATATTCATTACAATAGTGATACTTTTTTTTATTATTATTGTAATATTTTACTTTAAAATCAGTCTATATAAGAAAAATATTATAATATATAATAGTACAACTGTAACAATACTAATTAAATTAATTACTAATTATATACTACTAAGTTACAACAATACTAGTATTTACGGTTGTCTTAATTTCTTAATTTTCAAACGTTAATTTTAACTTTAAGCCTTAATTTTAATTTTAAACCATCAGTCTTTATCTCATCTGAAAGCCTCAGGAAGCCCTTAAAGCTTCTCTTTTGTTTACAGCCATTTATAAATGATTTTTAATGACAAGTTTGGGAAGATGAGCTAATTATGAGCCAGTGGCGTGTAAATTTATTAATTAAATCTCAGTCGTTGTGATTGGCGGTTTGCACTAAGCCGTATGGTGATTTCAGGTTTATGTTGATCAATCGTGCAGCCCAGTATATTACTGATCAGCGTTTCATATCTTCTAAAGCTCCTACTAAAGATGATGGGGAAAAGTTGACGATCGTCAGATTACCCAGAATGCACTGCGCTGGAACAGACCTGTGAGTTGAGCTCAACGAGACCTCACTCTTTGTCCAATCAGACACTAGTATTAAATGTTTTACATTATTATTATTAAGACCGCAGCAGTGTGTGTCAGTACATTCAAGTTTCTGCTGGGAGAAAATGACTGTAAATGTGTTTTAAATGAAAGATGTGCCATGAATCAGTTGTGGATCATATAAATATAACACATATTTAACATTTAAATGATTTGTTTTGATCGATGGCACTGGAAACAACTCTCGCTCTGCATTGTTTGTTGCACAGATCTATTAGTTTGAAGTTGTATTGAATCGGCACAGATTATCCTTCTGGATAAACCAGTTTAAACCAGTCTTGCCCTGGTTTGACTAGTTTGGTTTGTTGTTGTTAGCTAATCAAACCGAAAGCCACTGGTTTACACATCTTTATCAAGGAAACTGTATGTGAATATGGTGTTTGTGTGTGTTTTGAAGCATTTTCAGTTCAATAAACTGCTGATATGAACAGTTGTTGTGATTATTGTTGCTTGTTCATGTCACAGGACGGTCCAGCAGATAATGGAGATATTGTTTAGAAAAACAACACAGTCTTTGTATTGGAGGACCGATATTATTCAAGACATTAACTCAAGACAAACCCACTTTTGTACTCAATGTACAATTTTTAGGACCATATTATGACCAACTGTATCCAAAATTACTTGAATAGCTCATGAATATTAATTAGGTTACGCCTCCGTTCCTGCTTGGCGATTTTTCCAGTTGCGTAACCTAATTAATATTTAAAAGCGAAGTCGCATTGTGTTTCTTTGATTGGCTGGTTAACTTCACGACGTCTGCTTTCAACCAATCAGCGAAACGTACGTAGCGTTGCGTAATTAATATTCAAGAGGCGTCGCGTTTCATGGGCGGGGCTTCGCTTACCGGTGTGTTGGCAGCCGGCGGTTCGTTTCGGTCTGAAACGGTGCCAGAACCGGGATGGAGCGGGGATGAAATACCGTCTAAACACACGAGACTAAACCTCCACATCGGACTGAGACATACAGTAAGTTTATGATACATTTTGAAGAACATTCAGGAAGTTCAGAGCGTTTTGTCTTCAACCGCGTAACGTTAAAGGGTTAAATCCGGGTATTCAGCAAAAAACTCCCGGGAGTTACTTCAGTCTAATGTGTTTGTTATTAAAATTAAATTGTTCAAGAAAATCAATATATTATCGGCTCACTAATTGCAAAAAAATAAATAACGCTCATAAGTTTCGTTTATAACTGTGCTAAAGTCGTCTTGATGCGAGGTTTACATTGATAAAACTCTGTATTAATGTATTAATAATAATACAATGAGAAGGGACAAACACTAAGAAGGCTCAAATCCTCCAGAATGGCTATTTGTGATGAGATTATGCTGTGTGTTTGTGTGTAAATAAAGCTGCGCGTGTCTGCCGGAGTTTCCGCGCATGCGCAGACCGGGACACTTCCGGCTGTTAAAGTTAAAGCAGAGATGATGATGATGATGATGATGATGATGATGATGATGATGATGAAGATGATTTGTTTGAACTCTCTCTCACTGCTGTACTTTATTAGCATTAATACACAGAGATGCTCTGAGTGACAAGCAGTTAAAGTTCATTGTTATTAACTTATTAATAATAATATGAACAAAGACCCAGAGATGTTGTTAGCAACGCTTTATAATAATAACGTGATCTAACATGACTACAATATGAAATAATCATCAGATAGAAAGTGTTATTAATAGACAGAAATATAACTAAATTTAATGATTTGTTAAATAATAAAAAAAACATGAATATTTAATATAAAAAAATGTATATACATATATTTAATATTTTAATTTACTATGTATTATATATTATGTTGTAATAAATTAAATCTAAAATAAATTATATATAATAAACTATTTATATTTGTTTGGAAAATGTAATGATCTGTGTTTTGTTTTCTCCACATTTTGAATTAAGTCATGAATATATATATATATGATAATTTAAATATAAAGTTAATAATTCATAATAATAGTATAATTATAATAGTTAACATTTAATATAATATTCTGTAACACGATATATATAAAATATATATAATATTATAATATTAATAATGAATAATAATACTATAAATATAATAATTAATATTAATATATATTCTGTAAAATGTATTATATATATATATATATATATATATATATATATATAATTAAAATATTAAATTAATAATACATAATAATAGTATAATTATAATAGTTAACATTAATATAATATTCTGTAACACGATATATATAAAATCTATTATTAATATATTATATATAATATTAATAATGAATAATAATAATATTATAATTATAATAATTAATATTAATATAATCTGTAAAATGTTAATTAATAAATAATAGATGAATATATCATGAACAAGATTAATTATATATCATTCTAATTATACTGGATTAATTAAATAAATTATAACTACACTAATATAGTACATTTGTTTGTTCATAAGAAATATTAACAGCTACTGATCTGAGTATAATAAGTATATAAAGTATTACCAGAATATAATAGTTGTAATAGTGTGTTATAGTTATAGTGTTCAGACTCGTTAGCAATCATTTACTAAACAAATCAGCTTTTCTTCGAGAGAAACTGCAGTAGATTTACACACAAAAGCAGTCTGTAGACTTCATCATTAGTGTTTAATCTGCAGGTCAGGTGAGAACAAATAAACTCTTAAAGGGACAGTGCACCCAAAAATGAAAATTCTGTCATCCTCAAGTAGTTCCAAACCTGTATGAATGTGTTTGTTCTGCTGAACACAAAGGAAGATATTCTGAAGAAAGTTTGTAATCAGGCTGTTTTGGGGCACCATTGACTTCAATAGTAGGAAAAAAAATACTATGATCCAGAACTGCTCTGTTTCCCTCATTCTTCAGAATATCTTCCTTTGTGTTCAGCAGAACAAACACATTCATACAGGTTTGGAACTACTTGAGGATGAGTAACTGATGACACAATTTTCATTGGTGAACTATCCCTTTAATGTCTGGTTTCACATTTCTGAGGGTATTCCGGCTTTAGGGAAGAAATGTGGTGTTTTGAAGTGTTTAATGTGGTTTATATCCGTCACCTCTGGCACAGAAGCTCAGCAGGTCTGAGTCTGAAGGTTAGTCAGTGTTCAGTAGGTTAGGGTTCAGTATTTGCCTCGTCATTGTGGCTCAGTGATCTCAGAAGATGATGACAGATGAGTGGACTGATAATAAAACACAGCAGAGAGAGAGAGACGGACACTCGTACTGAATGAATGAGACAAACACTACACATGAGGGCCAGAAAGAAAGGTTTGTTATTCCTCCTTACTATTCACGATTACTATATTGAGAAGGACGGGTTTAGTTGAGCTGTGGTTCAATGTAAAGCTTCTAATGTGACTTCATGCTTATTTTTTAGGAAGCTAAATTACGTAGTTGACTGAGTATTTTTAATGTGATTCATAAGTTTGACTCTAGATGTAAAAAGCTGTTCTGTGTGTTTGCTTTGTGATTTCATTACTTGTTGTTATTGTTTTTTAGCAACTTATGATTGGCATTTAGCTAAAAACTGAGTATGAATTGTATCCGTTTTGCTTTTAACTAATATAAATGGTTATTTTATGAATTGTTTTGTGAATTTTATGAATTACAAATGATATTTAGTGTCTGTTTGTGCTGGGCTGAACTTGATGTATAATGTTAATTGTAGTTTAATTGCTTATTTTGTTGGACTGGTTAGTTCACAGGTAATCTCTCACCGTTCACAGGTGAAGTCATGGTTGCCGTGTCAACGATTACATGCATTACAGGTGTGCTGTGATTGTTTGAAGCTTGGTGTGTGTCGAGTGACCTTCAGATGTTTTCTGGTTAGATTAAAAATGATCCAAGATTCTAATTGGATTAATTGTCATTTTGTAGGAAAACTAGATTATTTAAAGGGGAGCTAACGCACACAGTTTCACCCAATCTCATGTTAATCTTGAGTACCTATAGAGTAGTACTGCATCCTTCATATCTCCAAAAAGTCTTTAGTTTTATCATATTTATAAAAGAAAGATACAGATTTACGATTCTCTCTGAAAAAAGCCGAGCTCCTGGAGGCGTGTCGTGTGGGCGGAGCTAAAGAGTGAAGGCGTGTCGTGTGGGCGGAGCTAAAGAGTGAAGGCGTGTCGTGGGCGGAGCTAAAGAGTGACGAGCACTTGGCCAACAAAACAGAGACATTTGATGCCGTTTCACTCACCATCTGCAGTTCTGAATCATGACCGGGATCTTTTATAGCTGGGACCGCTCCATCTTTCAGTATTAAACCATGTGCAAATCCAGCGTCGAATTGGGCCTTGTTTATAAAACGTTCGTCAACAAAACACTTGAGAAACTCCATTGCTGCCCCGGAAAAACAAACTATATCCACTGTTCACGTAACGCTGGGTTGTTTTGGGAAGCTGAACAAGGTTATCTTTCCCTCACAACCAAAAACACACTTCTTTAGAGACGTTCTTCCCGAGCGAGTCCCGTGCAGCGCTGCCGATTGAAGCGTGTTGATTGGCTGCTCTCGCTCCGGTCGATGCGTGCAGGGGCGTGTTCTTCCGGGAGAAATGCCCATATAAGGAGTTCCACCGTCGTTTACGTCATCAAGAACAACGATCGAAAAAAACTCTCTGAAACTTGTACGAATCCGGAAGTGAGATTTTTGGCACAGAAATACTCTGTTATACGTCCAATTTTTTTTTTAAACTTTGTCCATGCTTAGCATGAGAATCCAACTCTTTACCAGTGTAAACAACTCTGAATGCATCAAACAGCATTGTACCCCCCCTTTAATGAAATAATGGATTGAGTAATTTTTTATTTTTATTTTATCGTAGTCCAAAAAGTTTGACACTAGCAGTGAAAATACTTTAATTTAGCATATTTTAATTTTTTTTTTCACAAATTATGATTGGCATATCCATTTAATATGCATTTAATCCATTTTGTGTTTATATGTACTATTTTAAAAGCTTATTTTATGAAGATTTTGGCTCATATATTCATGTGTTTCTAGTGTCTTTCAGACGTTAAGAATGATTCAGTGTTTTATGTTTTCTCCATATTTTTTTAATTAAATCATTAGAGAGAAAAATATTATTTTACATATGTAACTGTATTTCTTTAATTTTTAACATTTTAATATTACATATAGGCTATGTATATTAAGATAGTAATAAATATATAATAAATGAATAAAATAAATAATAATTGTACTAATACAGTATTAGTATCTGATATGGTATAATATAATGTAGAAAGTATTATTATGTGTTACTAAAGGGTTTCTATGTTAAGAATGACCCAAACTTCTAATGTGGATTAATTCAAATTTTTTAAGACACTTAATTATTTAATTAAATTTAATAAATACTGAGTCATTTTACATACAGTGTGGTCCAAAAGATCGACACTACTAGTGAACGTTGTTTGTTGTATTCCTCATTTGTAAGTCGCTTTGGGTAAAAGTAAGTGTTAAAGGTCAGCTGTGAGTTTTATGAGGGTTTGTTGCTGAGATTTGTGTGATTAGGAGCTCTGGGCATGTCATTTCTTAATGAAGCGTGTAGTAATGACTCAGGGAGGTTGATAAACAGCCGTGTTTAGCGCTGAACTCTCTCGGGATGGCATGTTTGCTGTTGTTTCTGCATCTGGTGTATTGTTTTGTGCACGTCTGGGAGATGCTGTAGGTTTTGCTGCATGGGGAAAATGCAAAAAGGTTTGGTCGTGCACCTGATTTTCATTATTTCATGGATGTGCATGCATGCATTGTTATTTGAAATGCATCGAGTCAGTAGTTTGCTGATGTGTTTCATGCTTTGAGGCAGTCAGACATGTTTGGTGTGGTATGATCGGCATTGCCGTTCCTTAAGGATCTGGTTTGGGAATCCTGCGTCAGGAAATTTGATAGTCACACAGACCAATATAAACTCAGCATGTGAATGCAGAAGTCTGTGTTAGACGTCTGTTATGTGTGTTTAAGGCAAGACACTGTTAGTAGGGTAAAGCTGTTAAATAATCAATATCACCATACTTCCTCATTTGATTAATCACAGTAAGGTAAAAATGTAACACTCTACAATAAAAGTGCATGAATAATCATCTACTAATACCTAAATTAATTATTACTTTAATATGAGACTAATGATGAGTATGTACTGTTATTGTACATGTAACTTCAGCAGCACTTACATACACCAAACTTTACAGTTTTATTCCTCTCTATATTCTGAAGGTTTATACTGAGGGGTTTATTCATATTTCACGCACACTGATTTATACAACATTTTATTCCCAAAAAACTCTGTCTGTTGACAATATTTTATGATTTTTGGAGTAATATGTGACCCTGCAGCACAAAAGCAGTCATGAGTAACACAGGTATATTTGTAGCAATAGACAACAATACATTGTATGAGTCAAAATTATACATTTTTCTTTTATGCCAAAAATCATTAGGATATATTAAGATCATGTTCCATGAAGATATTTAGTAAATTTCCTATCGTAAATATATCAAAACTTAATTTTTGATTAGTAATATGCATTGCTAAGAATTCATTTGAACAACTTTAAAGATGATTTTCTCAATATTTAGATTTTTTTGCACCCTCAGATTCCAGATTTACAAATATTGTCCTATCATAACAAACCATACATCAATTGATATATTATTTATTCAGCTTTCAGATGATGCATACATCTCAATTTCACTTATGACTCACATATGGTCAACAAAATCCAAAAATCATCCAATATTCATGTGTCCAATATCCAATAATAATGCATTTGCACTTATCTCAATCTCCAAGAGATGTTTTATTTACTTGTATTCATTCGTCATCTTCTTGATTCTTCTCTTCTCCATGTCAACAGAGAGCCGGGACCCGATGCACTCCATGCGGGTTTCCGTTCATGGTGTGTCCATGTTCTCCTCCATCACCAGCTCCATCTCCGACCCGCGTTTCCGCTTCCGATGGCGAGCCATCACGGTGGTGACCCTCCTGGCCTTGACCGTCCTCGTGTACCTGCACCAAACCTCATCCAGCTCCACCGAGAGCAACGCTAGCGGTCAGCGCTCGTGGCGATCCAGCCGAGACGTGTCGGGCGCAGAGGTAGACAGTAACCAAGTACATTTACTTGAGTATTGACCCTTTGTCAGAATCTGTACTTTACTTGAGAATTATTGTTCTGGAAACTTGTGACATTAACTTCTCTACATTTGAAAGACAAATAGCATCCTTTTCTGTGTTAGTTGTAATTAGTTACTGTAATTTAATTACTTTTCCCTTGAAAAAGTAAAGTAAGGGATTACTCTCATTTCTTCTGTAATTTAATTACAGTTACTTCTTATGTAATTGAACTTAATACTGTGTATAGACTGTAGAACATTCACAATACAATAGTGGATTTAACATCAAAATTAAAAATGCATGCTTTTTATGCACCCTTCACACTTTAAATACTTTGAGTTAATAAGAATATTAGTAACACTTTAGTGTCCAATTCTCACTATTAACTAGTTGGTTATTAGCATGAATATTACTGGGATATTGGCTGTTTATTATTACTTAAAAAGCACATATTAATGTCTTATTCTACAAGACCTTATTCTAAATCCTTAATCTGACCCAATTCTTAAACTTAACGACTACTTTACTAAGTATTAATAAGCAGTAATTAGGAGTAAATTGAGGCATAGATAATAGTGAGAATTGGACTGTAATCTAAAGTGTGATCAGAATAATTAATGTAGTTACTTGAAAGAATTAAAAGAACTGTTTCATGTCTATCCTCGTATCATTAACTTGTCAAGGTTGATGTAGGATTTAGAAAGTAATTAGTAATTAAATACTGTTTGGAGAGAGTAATTTGTACAGTAATCTACTTACACTGTTGAAGATGTAATTAGTAACTAGTAATTAATTACTTTTTTAGAGTAACTTACCAACGCTGGTCCGTTTCACTCCGCTACATTTCTATCAAGGTCTTTGAAGTAGAAAGTCGTTACAATGTAGCAGCTTTGAAAGTCAGCGGGTGATTTTATTCTTCTCTAAAACGTGACCTTGTTTTTCCAGACAGTCTATCAGTAATCTCTCTTGTAGGGTCACGTGACTAAATCCAGAAGAACTGTGTCTCAAGACGCTTCAAGAAAGCTCCTGAGAAACTCTGCTCACACACACACACACACACACACACACACACACTCACACTCACACTCACACACACACACACACACACACACACACACACACACACACACACACACACAAGACACAACACTCACACTCACACACACACTCACACACACACACTCACACACACACACACACTCACACACACACACACACACACACACAGATCCAGAAGAACTGTGTCTCAAGACGCTTCAAGAAAGCTCCTGAGAAACTCTGCTCACACACTCACACACACACACACACACACACACACACACACACACTCACACACACACACACAGATCCAGAAGAACTGTGTCTCAAGACGCTTCAAGAAAGCTCCTGAGAAACTCTGCACACACACACACACTCACACACACACTCACAACAGGAGACACAAGAATTGCCACACAACTTAGCCCTCACAGGAGACTGTGTGCATTTTTAGCTAGTATGTTTTTTAAGCCTTTTGAATTACGGGGACATAGGCAGTGTCCTCATAAACACCTTCAAATTGTAATACCTCTGTCATACCCATGTTATTAAACAAATTTTGTCCCCGTAAACACACAAACACACACACACACACACACACACACACACACACACTCACACACAGAAGAACTGTGTCTCACGCTTCAAGAAAGCTCCTGAGAAACTCTGCTCACACACACACACACACACACGCACACACACACACTCACACACACACACACACACACACACACACACAGATCCAGAAGAACTGTGTCTCAAGACGCTTCAAGAAACCTCCTGAGAAACTCTGCTCAAGTGCACCGAGGACAAACGCTGCTTTAAACACAAAGATGCTCACAACAAATGTTGAATTCATTTAGTTAATAGAAGTTAATTGATACAGAAAATCTATTTTTGACAGCATCCTCGTTTTACAGCATTTTCACACAAGTGCCTCAAACTGTTAACAGCTCTGTAGCTTTGCAGGAGGTTTCTTGAAGCGTCTTGAGACACAGTTCTTCTGGATTTAGTCTCAGTTTGTTCTGTTTCTTCATGTGACTCCAGACAGACTGATGATGATCAGATCACATCTCAAACATCTCACTGGATTATTACAATTAATGGCCAAATGAATGTTTGGAAATGTAAACTGATATTTCCTACAGACACACTCCAGCAAAATATAGAAATAACTGACTTAAACCCATTTTTAGCTGCTGATAGATACTAGTGTCCTAATCATTTTGGCCACCACTGTACTTCTGTACTGTAAAAATCAGTCTTTCACTTGTAATGGAGTAATATGTGACCCTGGACCAGTCATAAGGGTTAATTTTTTTGAAATTGAGATTTATATATCATCTGAAAGCTGAATAAATAATCTTTCCATTGATGTATGGTTTGTTATGATAGGACAATATTTGAAAATCTGGAATCTGAGGATGCAAAAAAATCTTAAATATTGCGAAAATCTCCATTAAAGTTGTTCAAATGAAGTTCTGAGCAATGCATATTACTAATCAAAAATTAAGTTTTGATATATTTACGGTAGGACATTTACAAAATATCTTCATGGAACATGATCTTAATATCCTAATGATTTTTGGCATAAAATAAAATTGATAATTTTGACTCATACAATGTATTGTTGTCTATTGCTACAAATATACCTGTGTTACTGATGACTGCTTTTGTGCTGCAGGGACACATATATTTGACCAGCAGTATCTGTAGTTTCACTCAATAATAGAGTTGTGTACTTTCTGCACCTCTAGGCTGCATCGATGGACTCGCGTTATAACGACACGTACCCGCTCAGTCCACCGGAACACACGGCCGGCGGGATCCGTTACCGGATCGGAGTCATAGCGGACCTGGACACGAACTCACGCAGCCAGAAGCACGACACGTGGTTCAGCTTCCTGAAACGAGGCCGTCTGCTGGTGTCCGACAGCGGGGACAGCGTGTCCGTGGAGTGGGACCCGGAGACGGTGGTTCTGGAGAGTCATCTGTCGGAGAAGGGTCGGGGCATGGAGCTGTCCGAGCTGGTGGCGTTTAACGGGCATCTGTACAGCGTGGATGACCGGACGGGTGTGGTGTACCGGATAGAGGGCAACAGAGCCGTGCCCTGGGTCATCCTGACGGACGGAGACGGCAGCGTGTCTAAAGGTAAATACTAGGGATCAGAGGCGGACAGTAACTAAATTGGATTTGGGCTAGGGCTGCACAATTAATCGAATTTCTAATCGCAATTACAATTATATAAAATATATATTTTATGAAACGTGAACTCAAAGCAGCAATTAATCATTCAAAATCCACTAAATATGTTGTTCAAATTGTGAGGTGCTTCAAAAAGATGTGTTCTTTTCTTTCTACATGTAAGATATCTTAAGGGTTTGGGCTGCACTGTTTTAATTTTAGTTTTAGTATAGCATTATAACTCTGCTGGAGCACCATGCATATTTGTACTTTTTACAGTAGTTTCTTTAAAGAACAAACACAAACCAATCCAATGTATAGTTCACATCTGAGGCTTAATACTATAGACGTTTTTCAGTTAGAGTGTTTATTTTCATCTAAAAATACGGCACGCGGTTGCTTTAAACAATGGTAACAATGTAAATTGTAATTAATAATCGCAATTACAATTTCAAGAGAATAATCGACAATTATGATTTTTGTCATAATCGTGCAGCCCTAATTTGGGCCACATTTGCCTGCAGTGTGAACGTAGCCTATAAGTACATTTACTCGAGTACTTTTTGAATATTTTACTTGATTATTATTTTTTCTAGAAACATATGACTTTAACTTCACTACATTTGAAAGACAAATATACTTTTCACTATATTTCTATCAAGGTCTTTGAAGTAGAAAGTCGTTACAATGTAGCAGCTTTGAAAGTCAGCGGGTGATTTTTTTTTTTTCTTCTCTAAAACATGACTTTTATTTTCTATTTCTATTTATTTTTATAGTCTATCAGTAATCTCTAATGTAGGGATAGGTGATTTCCCAGCATTTTCTGAACACTGACCAGTTGCAAATGTGATATTTATTTACAACAATTCAATAATAAGAAGTTAATATTGTGATATATATAATTAGAGACAATATTGTCTGATTTTGCAGAACTGTAAATAGAAATATTAGCTATAAAGCCACAGAAGAACTGCTGTGCGTCTCCTAATAAAACACAGTAGGTGTTGGACTTGAAGATCGTTCTGTGTATGACATTAAAGTCTGCGAGAGCGATTAGTTCGTTTATTTTGCTTTGATGTCAAATCATGCTGTTTTGCTTTTTTGTTAAAGCAGTGTTGCTGTTGTAAAGTTATACAGCTACAGTTGTGTTGCTGGGTTTTAAAGCAGGTTTGATTTATTTTATCAGTCTGTATTTACAGCAATTTCACTGTCAACTCGGTTCAAATGTGGATGAATGGCTTAATCGCATCCAAAATAAAAGTTTTTATGTACATAATATATGTGTGTGTATTGTGTATATTTATTATGTGTATATATATAAAGACACACATGCATGTATATATTTAAGAAAAATGTTTTTAATATTTTTAAAGAAGTCTCTTCTGCTCACCAAGCCTGTGTTTATTTGATCCAAAGTACAGCAAACACTTTGAAATATTTTAACTATTTTCTATTTGAATATATTTTAAAATGTAATTTATTCCTGTGATTTCAAAGCTGAATTTTTAGCATCATTACTGCAGTCACATGATCTTCAGAAATCATTATAATATTCTGATTTGCTGTTAAACATTTATTATTATTATGTTGAAAACAGCAGAGTAGAAATTTGAGGAATGTATTAGCTAGTCTTAATTTTATGATGCTGTACTGTTGCATAGTTTTAGTGCGTAGTGCAAGTGTGACCTCTGACCCTTGTCTGCAGGGTTTAAGGCGGAGTGGTTGGCGGTGAAGGACGAGCGTCTGTATGTCGGTGGTCTCGGTAAGGAGTGGACGACCGTCACCGGCGAGTTCGTTAATAACGACCCCCAGTGGGTGAAGGTGGTTGGTTTCCATGGTGACGTGGAGCACGAGAACTGGGTGCCGCGGTATAACGAGCTCAAGAAAGCAGCAGGTATCAAATCACCAGGTGAGCTCTCTCTCTCTCTCTCTCTCTCTCACACACACACACACACTCTCTCTCTCTCTCTCTCTCTCTCTCACACACACACACACTCTCTCTCTCTCTCACTCACACACACACACACACTCTCTCGGTCTCTCTCACACACACACACACACACTCTCTCTCTCTCTCTCTCTCTCTCTCTCACACACACACACACACACTCCCTCTCTCTCTCTCTCTCTCTCTCACACACACTCATACTCACACACTCACACTCTCTCTCTCACATACACACACACACACACACACTCACTCGCTCTCTCGCTCACTCACTCACACTCTCTCTCTCTCTCTCTCACTCACACACACACACACACACACTGATCATGATCACATGACCTCAGTGCTGTAGACCGATACGGCACACTCACATTCAATATGCTTCATTTCTGAAAACATGAAAAAAACATTAGACTTATATAATAAAACATAAATAATGATATATTATTTACTCATGTATATGAGTAAATACACTTGTTTATGGATTTTTTGTTTATTGTAGTATCGTATATACTGTTCTATATAGTATATATTATCTTATGTCATCATATATAGTATATACTGTCTAATATATTATATACTATCTTATATATATATTTTTTATATGCTGTCTTAGATTATATTCATTATTATTGTCATTGTGCAGATACAAGTACAGAGCCAATGA
Organism: Schizothorax lantsangensis; assembly: GCA_027422415.1. Taxonomy (NCBI): domain Eukaryota; kingdom Metazoa; phylum Chordata; class Actinopteri; order Cypriniformes; family Cyprinidae; genus Schizothorax; species Schizothorax lantsangensis. Next base: position 31,639,944 of record CM049847.1, on the reverse strand, counting down.
AATGTACTTAGCATCTAATCAGAAGTGCAAATATAGCATATACTATCATATATCATCTTACATATTACATACATACTATCTTGTATATTATATACTATCTTATATATATTATCTATTATATACTGTCTTATATATCATCATATATAGTATATACACTATCTAATATATTATATACTATCTTGTCATATATACTATTTTATATACAATCATATATATATATATATATATACTATCTTATATTATAGTTTTTTTAAATACTATCTTATATATATTATTTATCTTAAATATAGTTATTAAAGTGTTCCTATATATTATAGACATACAATCATATCATCATATATAGTATATACTATCTTATACAGTATATTTTCAAAAATATTTTTTCTTATATATAGTATGTTTTTTTAAATACTATCTTATATATATATATGCTATCTTATATCATATACTGTATAATATATACAATCTTGTGTTATTTTAGATATTGAGTTTCCTATATATTATATACAATCTTGTTGGAAGGTAAACCTTATGAGGTATAGGTTTTTCATGTATAGTATTTTCTATCTATACAGTATTGTATATCTTAGAATTAAGGCCAAAAAGTTCTATCTTGTCTCATCAGACCAGAGAATAGGTGTTTTTTACTATGCGGGCTTTATATATAATCATATATAGACTTTCTACAACTTTCTCCCATCTATATACTAATATATTATATACTATCTTATAGTATTTTTTTAAATATAAAGTTTTATATCAAAATATTTTCCTATATATTATATACAATCATATATATAGTATATACTGAGTTAAATATATGAGTGTCACAGAAAATCTGAATACTTAGGACAGTATAGTTTTTCTTTTTTTATCTAAAATCAACAATTCTGTGTTTTTTTTTTCTGTGTTATATGAGGAAAAAAAGAACTTATGTTTTCTTAACAAAGATGAAAAATACTGAATACTTTCCGTACCCACTATATATATATATGCTATCTTATATCATATACTGTATAATATATACAGTCTTATGTTATTTTAGATATTGAGTTTCCTATATATTATATACAATCGTATGTATATTCATATATAGTATTTTCTATCTATACAGTATTGTATATTATCTTGTCATATATACTATTTTATATACAATCATATATAGTATATACTATCTTAGATACTATCTAAAATATTATATATTTTTATGTCATGTTTTCTTACTATCTTATATATTATCTTAATATACAGTCAAACCAAAAATAATTCAGATAGCAGATATCATTTTTGATGTTTGTTTACTAGCGGGTGCAGGACACTAGAGTTAATTTATGTAAATGAGGAGAGCAAAATAAAGTAAACTGTGACATATTATACCCCACAATTCTTCATAGCAGTAAAATATGGGGACCAAAAATTATTCAGACACTTTGACCTGAGCATGTTTTGTAACATACCTTTCTATCAAAGTTATCTGACATTATCAAGATGAATTTGAATGAGTTTTTGTCATATTTTATTACATTGTCTAAAAACTATAGTGAATAAACTGAGATAATGTGAGAAATGATGAAGGTGTCTGAAGGTGAGGTGTGGTATTGTCTTATATATCATATACTAGCTTAAATACATGATCTTGTGTGTGTCTCAGGTTATCTGATCCACGAGTCGTCCGTGTGGAGCGAGCGTCTCCAGCGCTGGTTCTTCCTCCCGCGCCGCGCTAGCTCCGAACGCTACGAGGAAACAGCAGACGAACGCCGCGGATCAAACCTGATCCTGAGCTGCTCGCCAGACTTCAGTCAGATCTCAGCGTCACGCATCGGGCCGCTCAAACCCACGCTCGGCTTCTCCTCCTTCAGATTCATCCCCGACACAGACGACCAGATCATACTAGCGCTCAAATCAGAGGAGGACGCGGGACAAATCGCCACGTACATCACCGCCTTCACGCTGGACGGACGAATCCTGCTGCCCGACACCAAGATCGGAGACGTCAAATATGAAGGGCTGGAGTTCATATAGAGACAGAGTGCATTTAGGCCACGCCCACAGCGGAGGCGGAGGGGGGGGAAACAATCCAACGCTCTCCATTGACTTTGTATTGCTGGAAGCTGCCTCCTTGTCGTTTCTGACTTATAACACAAAACAGAACAATGTCTAACAGCTGCTGTGTGACGAGGTGTACAGCAAACAAGCTAAAAAACACAGAACTATGTTTTTATAAGCAGTCAACACAAAAAAGGTGCGTGTAGGACACAAATAGTTGTAGATGTCGGGGTATTTCATGTTCAGTTGGATCATTTCTCAAACAAAAAAGAAGATAACTGACATAGACCAATACAATTTAGTTTCTCAATATATATGTTTATGTCGCCGATTACGTTTCCCTCCAGTGGACGCAGTTCTGAGTAATATGAGACGTTGTGCTCTACGTTTGTGTCCTTAAACGCACGTTTTTTGTGTTGACTGCTTATAAAAACATAGTTCTGTGTTTTTTAGCTTGTTTGCTGGACACCTCGTCACACAGCAGCTGTTAGACATTGTTCTGTTTTGTGTTATAAGCCAGAAACGACAAGGAGGCAGCTTCCAGCAATACAAAGTCAATGGAGAGCGTTGGATTGTCATCGTCCCGTCCCCCCCCCCTCCGGTGTGGGTGTGGTTTTTAGATTATGACGCGTGTTGCTGTCTATATAGACAGACGGCTTCATACAGACAGACTTCAGTGAAGTAAAACACAAGAAAACAGCAGGCACCCGTTACCCATAATGCAATGAAACGGCGGCCAGTATATTTCCAGACTCATGTTTATGTGCTCTATGCAGACGGATGTCCTCGATGTGGGACGAGACACAGAGAAACGTCACTACAGACGCTCAGGGGACTGAACAGATGCAATAATACAAAAACAGAGCAGGGTTTGAAAACATCCTGATTCATGTCAAATTAAGACCTAAAAATGTCTCGGTAACACTTTACAATAAGGTGCATTAGTTAACATTAGTAAACATGAACAATACTTCTACAGCATTTATTAATGCATTATTAAAATCACAAGTTGTGTTTGTTAACATTAGTTAATGCAACATGAATAAACAATGAACTGTATTTTCATTAACTAACATTAACAAAGATTAATACATAGTGTAATAAATGCATTGTTCATGTTAGTTAATACATTAAGTAATGTTAATAAATGACACCTTATTGTAAAGTGTTACCAATGTCTCGAATCAGAAGTCATGGCATTAAATGGTGCACGCACTGCAACAAATGAACATTTTCCAGTATAAATATCTAATATGAAAGTTGTTTTTAAACTAGATTTTTAACAGAGGCTCTTCTGCTCATCAAGGCTGTATTTATTTGATCAAAAATACAGAAAAAACTGTGAAATATTATTTCAGGATTCTTTGATGAATACGAAGTTAAAAAGTACAGCATTTATTTAAAATAGAAATACTGTCACTTTTTATCCATTTAACACATTCTTGCTGAATAAAAGTATTTATTGCTTTAAAAATAAACAACTTTTGACTGGTAGTGTATATTGTAAGATTTCTATTTTGAATAAATGCCGTTATTTTTAATTTTTTATTCATAAAAGAATCCTGAAAAAAGTATCACACACTCATAAAAATGATTTTTGGTGAAGTAAATGCTACATAAAAACAAATGTAATTTCTACATTAAATAATTTAGTTCAGGCCAGAATTAAAAAATTAAAGTAAATTCTATATTAGTACTCAATTTATGCTTGTAGAAATTAAAGTTTGAACTTATAAGTATATTTTACTTTGAATTGTTTGTTATATTTACAAGGATTCTTTAAGTAAATATCAAAGTTATGATCCCGTTTTCCCATCATGCACTGGGGCATGAATAATTAAAAAGGTTACATGTTTCACTGTTTTTGAGTTGTATTTACACTGTTTTATGGTTGCTTTTATTGTTAGGTTTAGTAACGTACTGTTTTGTGACATCTGGACTTGATTTTCTACTCAAAATGACCCATTCATACTCAAACAATATCCACTGATTGTCATTGTGTATGGTACCAAGTATTGAGGTGTCTGTGTTCATATCGGGTAATAATTCTATTGCGTGGACATATTATCTTAAAAGGATAACAAGCTGTCTACTTGCTTGCTTACATGCTTGTGAGTGAATCACATGCTTTAATAGCATAGTTGTTTCCAAGTGCTTCATCGATTGAGTACATTTTAGAAGCTATGATTGAGTGAAATGTACTTAAGTATTGCAGATTTAACTTAAAATAATTAAGTAAAAATTACTCATCAAACTCTAACTGGACATGTTAAATTTACTTATTTCCTTTGCTAATTTGACCTAACTTAGTTAAGTAGATTTTACTTAATTCAATACTTACATTTTACTTAAAATTTATGTGTGCAAAAACTTGCCAAACAAAAATTAAGTAAATCTTACTTATTGTTTTTTTCAGTGCAGGTTCCAAAAAATATGAAGCAGCACAATGTTTCCAGCACTGATAATAAATCAGCATATTATTATGATTTCTGAAGATCATGTGACACTGAAGACTGGAGTAATGATGCTGAAAATACAGCTTTGATCACAGAAATAAATTACATTTTAATATATATTTACATAGAAAACAGCTGTTTTACATTGCAATAATATTTCACTATTTTTACTGTATTTTTGATCAATTAAAAATACAGCCTTGATGAGCAGAAGGAAACTTAATTAAAAAAACATTACAAATCTTACTGATCCCAAACTTGTGAATGGTAGTGTACATAGTGTTGTTTACATTTATTTTGGTCTTAAAAAGTCTTAAATGTACATTCATCAAACCTTCAGAAACCCTGCGGAATAAATAAATGTGTGCGTTGAGAAATGCATTAATGAAAATACTTCCAAAAATGTCTTACATAATTATTTGCCTTTATTAAAAACTACAACACCTCGAAGCTTATGTTATTTTTGCTGATTTTAATGTATAAACTACACTGGATATGTTTGATTATATTCCTTTGATTTATGGGATTAATTAAAAGACATTTAAAATGAATATGCAAATAAAGATTTATTATTCATTTCAGACATTTATAGATTTTTTTTTTTTAAGGTGTGCCTTCTTGCAAAGTTAATTTATGTTATACAGATTTTACAAAAAAATGAATTACTAAATCATGGATTTAATCACAGAATGAATTAATGTTATTGTGTCAGAGTTTAGTTCCCATGATCACCAGGTTTGTCGGAAGCCCGTCGACCTTCAGAACCTGAAACACGTCCAGCGTCTTTAAGAAGTCGAACATTCGTCTGTCGTTGGATCTGAACTCGCTGAAAACTCCTCTAGACCCTGTAAACACATGTGTTAACACTTAGACGGACCGCTTACGATCAGCTAGAGCTGCACGATACGGGATACACTGACAATCACGATGTTTGTGTCTCAAATAGAGATCACGAATCTGAACTAAACTAAATAATGTGACTAAATATTAACTGCTGCAGTCTATTTAAAAGTGTTTAGTTAATTTGAATGAATTCTTAAACATATATAACCTAATATATGCATTTAAAATATAATATTTAATACACTAATTCTTAATATTAAAATTATGAAAAAGTGGGTTGAGTGAATGATTCAATGACTCACTCATAAATACTTCACTTGTTTCATTACCACACTGTAAAAAGTGATAAGTTGACAACTTAAAATCCATGTAAAGTCAATATTAAATGTGTGTTCTGAGTTTGTCACACCACAGAAAAATGTGTTATTAACCACCCAGCCAAATTTGAATGCTAAAAAACCCCTCCAAATAAATAAAATAAGCTATCAAAATCTTGAAAAAATAAGCCTCTGCTCTCAAACGCTGGGGGCGTGTCCACTGACGGCGCTGAAGCCACGCCCACTCGCGGTCTCTCTCAACTGTCTTCCTCTAGCAGCTTATTTAATAATGAGACCGAGCTGTTTTGTAAATGATCGCAACCAGGTATTATGCATTTACGTGTCGAAGACATAGCTAGCTAGCAAACTGTAGGCTGTAGTAACTAACGGTAATGAGAGTAACTCACGATTGAGCCGTGAACCACTGATGCTAATGTGCTCTAGTTATCAGGTGTGTAAGCAGCGCTGCAGAACGATCAGTGTGTGACATCAAAGTACCGCGAGAGCGATTGGAAAGCATCAGGAGCGTCTGCTCTCTGTAGCTCTCGCTGTACTTTGATGTCACACACTGATCAGTCTGCAGTGCTGCTTCAAGTCAAACACATGTCTTATAGTGTTGGGGGCGGGGCCGGTGGCTCGATTGCATCATCGAGTCATGATTTAGCCACGCCCAAAAAATCCTGAACACGAAAATGCTGAAAAACTGTTTAACTCCACAATTAAGTACTACATAGTTCACAGTCTTTGTAACATGTTTCAGCAATGCATTTATAATGTGTTTACAAACAATTCTCAGAATTGACTTTACACGGAAACCCGTTGCCTTAAAATTATTAAGTAAATAATAATAAAAAATAAAAAAAGTTAAGTTATTATTTACTTAATTTTAAGGCAACGGGTTTCCTCAATTTTTTTAAGTCAACATCACTTTTTACAGTGTGGATGAATCAGCGTTTTTGAACGAATCTCTTGAGTGAATGATTCAATGACTCACTCATAAATACTTCACTTGTTTCATTACTGGATGAATCAGTGTTTTTGAACGAATCTCTTGAGTGAATGATTCAATGACTCACTCATAAATACTTCACTTGTTTCATTACTGGATGAATCAGCGTTTTTGAACGAATCTCTTGAGTGAATGATTCAATGACTCACTCATAAATACTTCACTTGTTTCATTACTGGATGAATCAGCGTTTTTGAACGAATCTCTTGAGTGAATGATTCAATGACTCACTCATAAATACTTCACTTGTTTCATTACTGGATGAATCAGCGTTTTTGAACGAATCTCTTGAATAAATGATTCAATGACTCACTCATAAATACTTCACTTGTTTCATTACTGGATGAATCAGTGTTTTTGAACGAATCTCTTGAATGATTCAATGACTCACTCATGAATACTTCACTTCATTACTGGATGAATCAGTGTTTTTGAACGAATCTCTTGTGAATGATTCAATGACTCACTCATAAATACTTCACTTGTTTCATTACTGGATGAATCAGTGTTTTTGAACGAATCTCTTGAGTGAATGATTCAATGACTCACTCATAAATACTTCACTTGTTTCATTACTGGATTCATTACTGGATGACTCACTCATAAATACTTCACTTGTGGATTGTTTTTGAACGAATCTCTTGAGTGAATGATTCAATGACTCACTCATAAATACTTCACTTGTTTCATTACTGGATGAATCAGTGTTTTTGAACGAATCTCTTTGAATGATTCAATGACTCACTCATAAATACTTCACTTGTTTCATTACTGGATGAATCATTGTGAATGATTCAATGACTCACTCATAAATACTTCACTTGTTTCATTACTCATTGGTGAATGATTCAATGACTCACTCATACATACTTCACTTGTTTCATTACTGGATGAATCAGTGTTTTTGAACGAATCTCTTGAGTGAATGATTCAATGACTCACTCATAAATACTTCACTTGTTTCATTACTGGATGAATCAGTGTTTTTGAACGAATCTCTTGAGTGAATGATTCAATGACTCACTCATAAATACTTCACTTGTTTCATTACTGGATGAATCAGTGTTTTTGAACGAATCTCTTGAGTGAATGATTCAATGACTCACTCATAAATACTTCACTTGTTTCATTACTGGATGAATCAGCGTTTTTGAACGAATCTCTTGTGAATGATTCAATGACTCACTCATAAATACTTCACTTGTTTCATTACTGGATGAATCAGTGTTTTTGAACGAATCTCTTGAGTGAATGATTCAATGACTCACTCATAAATACTTCACTTGTTTCATTACTGGATGAATCAGCGTTTTTGAACGAATCTCTTGAGTGAATGATTCAATGACTCACTCATAAATACTTCACTTGTTTCATTACTGGATGAATCAGCGTTTTTGAACGAATCTCTTGAGTGAATGATTCAATGACTCACTCATAAATACTTCACTTGTTTCATTACTGGATGAATCAGCGTTTTTGAACGAATCTCTTGAGTGAATGATTCAATGACTCACTCATAAATACTTCACTTGTTTCATTACTGGATGAATCAGCGTTTTTGAACGAATCTCTTGAGTGAATGATTCAATGACTCACTCATAAATACTTCACTTGTTTCATTACTGGATGAATCAGTGTTTTTGAACGAATCTCTTGAGTGAATGATTCAATGACTCACTCATAAATACTTCACTTGTTTCATTACTGGATGAATCAGCGTTTTTGAACGAATCTCTTGAATAAATGATTCAATGACTCACTCATAAATACTTCACTTGTTTCATTACTGGATGAATCAGTGTTTTTGAACGAATCTCTTGAGTGAATGATTCAATGACTCACTCATAAATACTTCACTTGTTTCATTACTGGATGAATCAGCGTTTTTGAACGAATCTCTTGAGTGAATGATTCAATGACTCACTCATAAATACTTCACTTGTTTCATTACTGGATGAATCAGCGTTTTTGAACGAATCTCTTGAGTGAATGATTCAATGACTCACTCATAAATACTTCACTTGTTTCATTACTGGATGAATCAGCGTTTTTGAACGAATCTCTTGAGTGAATGATTCAATGACTCACTCATAAATACTTCACTTGTTTCATTACTGGATGAATCAGCGTTTTTGAACGAATCTCTTGAGTGAATGATTCAATGACTCACTCATAAATACTTCACTTGTTTCATTACTGGATGAATCAGTGTTTTTGAACGAATCTCTTGAGTGAATGATTCAATGACTCACTCATAAATACTTCACTTGTTTCATTACTGGATGAATCAGCGTTTTTGAACGAATCTCTTGAATGATTCAATGACTCACTCATAAATACTTCACTTGTTTCATTACTGGATGAATCAGTGTTTTTGAACGAATCTCTTGAGTGAATGATTCAATGACTCACTCATAAATACTTCACTTGTTTCATTACTGGATGAATCAGTGTTTTTGAACGAATCTCTTGAATGAATGATTCAATGACTCACTCATAAATACTTCACTTGTTTCATTACTGGATGAATCAGTGTTTTTGAACGAATCTCTTGAGTGAATGATTCAATGACTCACTCATAAATACTTCACTTGTTTCATTACTGGATGAATCAGTGTTTTTGAACGAATCTCTTGAGTGAATGATTCAATGACTCACTCATAAATACTTCACTTGTTTCATTACTGGATGAATCAGCGTTTTTGAACGAATCTCTTGAGTGAATGATTCAATGACTCACTCATAAATACTTCACTTGTTTCATTACTGGATGAATCAGCGTTTTTGAACGAATCTCTTGAGTGAATGATTCAATGACTCACTCATAAATACTTCACTTGTTTCATTACTGGATGAATCAGCGTTTTTGAACGAATCTCTTGAGTGAATGATTCAATGACTCACTCATAAATACTTCACTTGTTTCATTACTGGATGAATCAGCGTTTTTGAACGAATCTCTTGAGTGAATGATTCAATGACTCACTCATAAATACTTCACTTGTTTCATTACTGGATGAATCAGCGTTTTTGAACGAATCTCTTGAGTGAATGATTCAATGACTCACTCATAAATACTTCACTTGTTTCATTACTGGATGAATCAGCGTTTTTGAACGAATCTCTTGAGTGAATGATTCAATGACTCACTCATAAATACTTCACTTGTTTCATTACTGGATGAATCAGCGTTTTTGAACGAATCTCTTGAGTGAATGATTCAATGACTCACTCATAAATACTTCACTTGTTTCATTACTGGATGAATCAGCGTTTTTGAACGAATCTCTTGAGTGAATGATTCAATGACTCACTCATAAATACTTCACTTGTTTCATTACTGGATGAATCAGCGTTTTTGAACACTTGAGTGAATGATTCAATGTGACTGGATGAATCAGTTTTTGAACGAATCTCTTGAGTGAATGATTCAATGACTCACTCATAAATACTTCACTTGTTTCATTACTGGATGAATCAGTGTTTTTGAACGAATCTCTTGAGTGAATGATTCAATGACTCACTCATAAATACTTCACTTGTTTCATTACTGGATGAATCAGTGTTTTTGAACGAATCTCTTCGAGTGAATGATTCAATGACTCACTCATAAATACTTCACTTGTTTCATTACTGGATGAATCAGTGTTTTTGAACGAATCTCTTGAGTGAATGATTCAATGACTCACTCATAAATACTTCACTTGTTTCATTACTGGATGAATCAGCGTTTTTGAACGAATCTCTTGAGTGAATGATTCAATGACTCACTCATAAATACTTCACTTGTTTCATTACTGGATGAATCAGCGTTTTTGAACGAATCTCTTGAGTGAATGATTCAATGACTCACTCATAAATACTTCACTTGTTTCATTACTGGATGAATCAGCGTTTTTGAACGAATCTCTTGAGTGAATGATTCAATGACTCACTCATAAATACTTCACTTGTTTCATTACTGGATGAATCAGTGTTTTTGAACGAATCTCTTGAGTGAATGATTCAATGACTCACTCATAAATACTTCACTTGTTTCATTACTGGATGAATCAGTGTTTTTGAACGAATCTCTTGAGTGAATGATTCAATGACTCACTCATAAATACTTCACTTGTTTCATTACTGGATGAATCAGTGTTTTTGAACGAATCTCTTCGGTGAATGATTCAATGACTCACTCATAAATACTTCACTTGTTTCATTACTGGATGAATCAGTGTTTTTGAACGAATCTCTTGAGTGAATGATTCAATGACTCACTCATAAATACTTCACTTGTTTCATTACTGGATGAATCAGCGTTTTTGAACGAATCTCTTGAGTGAATGATTCAATGACTCACTCATAAATACTTCACTTGTTTCATTACTGGATGAATCAGCGTTTTTGAACGAATCTCTTGAGTGAATGATTCAATGACTCACTCATAAATACTTCACTTGTTTCATTACTGGATGAATCAGCGTTTTTGAACGAATCTCTTGAGTGAATGATTCAATGACTCACTCATAAATACTTCACTTGTTTCATTACTGGATGAATCAGTGTTTTTGAACGAATCTCTTGAGTGAATGATTCAATGACTCACTCATAAATACTTCACTTGTTTCATTACTGGATGAATCAGCGTTTTTGAACGAATCTCTTGAGTGAATGATTCAATGACTCACTCATAAATACTTCACTTGTTTCATTACTGGATGAATCAGCGTTTTTGAACGAATCTCTTGAGTGAATGATTCAATGACTCACTCATAAATACTTCACTTGTTTCATTACTGGATGAATCAGCGTTTTTGAACGAATCTCTTGAATAAATGATTCAAAGACAAATACATTTTTAAACAGTCACTTGTCGCCACCTAGAGGCGAAACGATGCAATCAACACAAACGTTATTTGAAGCGCCAGTTAACTTCAAAAAGAAGCCTTGCTCTATTTTGAGCATAGACATCAATATTTATATCCGAACTATAAACTTTCACACCAGTATTTCTGTGATAACATGAATGATAATAATACTGTGTAGTTGAAAAGACTGTTTGTGAAGCTATTTCTTACCTAAACACGATAACTGAGATTTATAGACACGGGCGAATCGTCGTCATTTAGATTTGCGTGGGTGTCTGAGTCGATGTCGTGATCTTTTAATGATTAATCGTGCAGCTCTACGATCAGCTGTTGAGCGTGTGGTGAGACTGATGACTAATGTAACGCTGCTGCTGTCAGCGCAGCGCTCTGATTGGTGGAGAGTGTTGTTAAACTCACCGCTGTCTCTCAGCGCTGACAGCATCTGTTGAATCAGCTGCTTGGCTGTGCTGTGATCAGGGACTCTGGAGTGGATCTGAATGGCCAGGACTGATGGGAAATCCTGCAGCATGGTCTCTGGATACTGGAGGGAAGACAAAGAGACAGATTTACTAACAGCTTCTTTAGGCGTTAAAATAGTACTGTCAGGATTTACTAAAGACGCACAGTGAAGAATTAGCACTGAGAGGATGTGGTTATTGTTGTTATTTTTGTGCCTGACCTTATTGAATATGCATTTCTAGGAGTTTCCCTTTCATATACGATATGTGTGTCCCTGGAGCACAAAAGCAGTCATAAGTAACACAGGTATATTTGTAGCAATAGCCAACAATACATTGTATGAGTCAAAATTATCCATTTTTCTTTTATGCCAAAAATCATTAGGATATTAAGATCATGTTCCATGAAGATATTTAGTAAATTTCCTATCGTAAATATATCAAAACTTAATTTTTGATAAGTAATATGCATTGCTAAGAACTTCATTTGAACAACTTTAAAGGTGATTTTCTCAATGTTTTGATTTTTTTGCACCCTCAGATTCCAGATTTACAAATATTGTCCTATCATAACAAACCATACATCAATGGAAAGCTATTTATTCAGCTTGTATATAATGCATAAATCTCAATTTTAAAAAAATGACCCTTATGACTGGTTTTGTGCTCGAGTCACATTTGTCCAAAACTGTAATACACACACACACACACACACACACTTTAATATCTTGTTGCAACATTTTACAAAAATCAAGATTGAATATATTTGGTCAAAATCCCATGTTATAAAGATGAAGTGCTATGCAGAATATTTAACACAATATTGGCTGATTAGAAGGCAATGCTGACCTTCAGACTTCAAATACATCAAATATTACCCTCTTTAGACATAGTTTTTGAAGTAAAGAAAATATTATGCAAAGCAAATCTCACAGGTGACCTATTATGATCTCAAAAAGGTGAGTCATCACTGAAAGGTGAGCAGTTTGCATCTATGCCCTGTTTATTAAATCTGTCCCAAACACACTGAAGCTCAAGACGTCTGTGAAGTGTTAACTCTTGAGGTGGTTTCTGTACCTGAGCTTTAGTCATGGCCGTCTTGGCGTCGCTGAGGGCAAAAGCGTAGCCACAAACTCCAGCCGCGTCGTCTAGGATCAGACTGCAGCTCTGCGACGGCGTCACATGACCCTCCACCATCCTGACGGAGAAACCGCTGTGATTAAGTGTTCGGAGACTAACCTAACCAGACTAACTAGTGTATTCTCACCGGTCGCCCACCAGCTGCACCTTCTGCTGCGTCTCAGTCTGCATCTCCTTAAAGATCTTCTGCACCTCCGGCTGGAAAACAAACACAACATATGTCTCCAATTTACAGTAGCCTTCATGTTTCATTTTTTATATATATTGTAAATATTTTATAACATTGTAAAGTATGCTTCTTGCTGATTTTTATTGAAATGTGACGTATGTGAATGTATTTTCTTGGACTGAAATATATGAAGGGGGAAATTAATTTTTAAATGCATTTTAAAAATTACTTTAAAATATATTTTCAAAAGTATACACAAAATGGGCAAAAAATATATTGGTAGAAAATATATTTAAGTATGTTTTTAAACATATTTTAGAAAATGTATGTTTTAGCCATTTTTTGTATATTTTTGAAATATATATATTTTTTACATATAGGTGCTAAATGGTCTAAGATTGGATTCTGTGAGAAAAAAAAAATCACAAAAAATTGTGAAATATTATTCAAATTTAATAGCTGTTTTCTATGTGAATATATGTAAAAATGTAATTTATTTCTGATTAACATTTCTGATTATTATCAATGTTGAAAACAGTTAATATTTTTGTGGAAACTGATACATTTATTTTTAAAGATTCACAGATTAATAGAAAGTTCAAAAGAATAGCGTTTATTTGAAATAGAAATATTTTGCAATATTATAAATGTCTTTACTGTCACTTTTGATTAATTTAATGAGTCCTTGATGAATAAGAGTATTAATTTCTTAAAAAAACAAAAACAACTTTTGAATGATAATATATCTCGGTTTTCCACTATTTTAAACATTGATAATAATCAGAAATGTTTCTTGAGCAGCAAATCAGCATATTATTATGATTTCTGAAGATCATGTGACACTGAAGACTGGAGTAATGATGCTGAAAATACAGCTTTGATCACAGAAATAAATTACAGTTTAATAGATATTCACATAGAAACAGCTGTTTTACATTAGAATAATATTTTACAATTTTTACAGTATTTCTGATCAAATAAATTCAGCTTTGATCACAGAAATAAATTACAGTTTAACACATATTCACATAGAAAACAGCTGTTTTAAACTATAATAATATTTTATAATTTTTACAATATTTCCGATCAAGTAAATGCAGCCTTGGACTCTTTCAGAAACATTACAATTATTAACTATTCCAAACTTCTGACCGTCAGTGTTACCAACATTCTTCACAGTACAGAAGTCCCACAGGTGTGGAAAGACGTGCAGGTGAGTGAGCAGTGATTTTAATGAGGACTGTCTCTTTAAGAGCGTGTCACCTGGTCGTTAGGAGTGCAGGGTCGTATGGTGTAGACGCGTGTGTCCGGAGCGCAGCGGAACAGATCACGGATCCCATGAGACGGCAGCATCCGCTAAACATCAACACAAACACGTCACGAGCAGAACAATCCTGCTAACACCTTACGGCAATATATATATATATATATATATTTTAAATATATGCTAAATATGTGTTGTAAACAGGGAAGCACAAAGAAATATATTTGCTTTCAGCACACTACAGTTCATGTATGTAAGTGAGGAGCGCAAAATAAAGTAAACTGACATATTATACCCAAAAATTCCTCATACAGTGAACCACCAGTAAAATTGATAAAAATTTGATTTGACACTTTGACCTGAGCATGTTTTATTACATTCCTTTCTATCAAAGTTATCTGATAT
>CM049847.1:31574984-31622484 GCA_027422415.1 Schizothorax lantsangensis | reverse complement strand
GTGTGTGTGTGTGTATGTGTGAGTGTGAGTGTGAGTGTATGTGGGTGTGTGTGTGAGAGTGTGAGTGTGAGTGTGAGTGTGTGTGAGTGTGAGTGTGTGTGCGTGTGAGTGTGTGTGCATGTGAGTGTGTGTGCGTGTGAGTGTGTGTGTGTGTGTGTGTGTGTGTGTGTGTGTGAGTGTGAGTGTGCGGTGTGCGTGTGTGTGTGAGTGTGAGTGCGTGTGAGTGTGTGTGTGTGTGTGTGTGTGAGTGTGAGTATATGTGTGTGTGAGTGTGTGTGCATGTGCGTGCGAGTGTGTGTGTGTGTGTGTGTGTGCGAGTGTGTGTGTGTGTGTGTGTGGGAGTGTGAGTCTAATCAACAAGTCTAATTTCTCATTTAAGTTTCATTTGAAGTACTTAAAACTAAATAATATATATATATATATATTTTTTTTGTCTTTTATATAAGATAAATAACAATAATTTTTTTTTTTATAAAATAAGTCATTTTACAAACAAGACCAGACATGTTAAATCTGTCCCCTAGTGTTAGTGTGGAGACCTGCTGTGGATGGTTGTGTCTGCGCAGCCAGTGCAGCTCCTGCAGCATGAGGATGGCCGTGGCTCCGTGTTCATACGGCAGATAGAAGAGCTCCGACAGCAGCGTCAGATCCTCCAGCGTCAGCGGCTCGGCCGTGTACAGCGGGTTGTCTTTGGGTCCGGGAGCGTAACCGTCCGTCTGCATCGGCTCCTCGTCAGACGCCTCGCGTTTAGAGCGGCCGCCGCGAGCACCTGAGCGCACAGGTGCAACACAACCAGACATATTACAGAGGGACAGGAGTTAAGAGAATACAGGCTTGTTTTGGAATCTAATGACCACAAAACCAGTCATAAGTGTCAATTTTTTGAAATTGAGATTTATGCATCATATGAAAGCTGAATAAATAATCTTTCCATTGATGTATGGTTTGTTATGATAGGACAATATTTGTAAATCTGGAATCTGAGGGTGCAAAAAAATCTAAATATTGAGAAAATCACCTTTAAAGTTGTTCAAATGAAGTTCTTAGCAATGCATATTACTGATCAAAAATTAAGTTTTGATATATTTACGGTAGGAAATTTACTAAATATCTTCATGGAACATGATCTTAATATCCTAATGATTTTTGGCATTAAAGAAAAATGTATAATTTTGACCCATACAATGTATTGTTGTCTATTGCTACAAATATAGCTGTGTTACTTATGACTGCTTTTGTGCTGCAGGGACACATAAGACTAATATCACAATTAAGCACAAAAAGTGTTTTTTGATTCTCATTATTATCTACAGGGTTATTATTATTATCTAAAACCATTAAAATATATATATATTTTCATTACTTTAAATAAAATAAAAAATGAAACTCATATTTCTCATTTAAGTTTCATTTGAAGTGCTAAAATAACTCAAACTAAATAAAATAATTAAATATTTTGACATTTAAAAAAGTATTTAAAATTATAAAAACACAACAAAATTACCGAAACTTTAATTTAAATTGATAAAAACAGAATATATATATATATATATATATATATATATATATATATATATATATATATATATATATATATATATATATATATATATATATATATATATATCATAGTATCAGAATTTTAAAAAAAATTAATAATTAGTTTGCATTATAATAATGAGACTTTCTGGGTAAATGTGTGTAGATTGCATGAAAATAAAGCAGAAAACAGTTTCTAAAACAGAAAAAAAAATAGGCTTCATCTTTTTTTCTTTTAAATTTGTGGTCAAATATGAGCTGGACGTGGTTTTGTGAGATTCATTAAATATTAAATACAGTGTTTCCAGATTGACTGTGATTTTGTTTTGTGTTTAATTAAAAGCCTGTCTCTTCACAGCAGTGCCATTTTAGTATTACTGATATACTATTATAGTTTTTGTTCATATTTTTAATTTTTTTATTTTTTTATTTTATATTTTCTGTTTTCATTTTCATTTTTAAGTCAAATTTTGTCATTTTGTTTTGTGTTTTTGTCATTTATATTATTGTTTTTTTAAATATATAGTTTTTAGTTTTTTTGTACTTCAACAAACTATATGAAAATGTTGCCTTGGCAACTACCTGAAATATAAGTAAACAAATAAATAAATAATAATAAGTAATTTATTTACCGTCAGGTTGATCTGCTCTGCCGAACTCAACCAGCCAATCAGTGAGCGCCAGCCGCAAAGCCTCATGGGGGTTGTAGTCCGATCCCTGATCGTCTCCATCTGTGGAGCGATGACATCATGTCACAGACAGACGGATATCAATAAATGATGAAAACGATAGATTTTGGCATATTTACCCATAGAAACGTCTTTCTGTCTGTAGCTGCACCACGTGGCCAGCGTGTGAATGGCCACGAAATTGGGCTCAAATTCACAGTTGGGGTTGGTGAGGACGCCTCTGAGTTTGGGGAGGAGCTCGGTGGGCCGGTTCTTGAAGGGTCCCATGAAGACTCTCTGCGGGTCGTAGTCGTTAGCGTGGATGTTGTCCCAGATGACCGGCGGACGCCGCAGAACAGCGGACACCTCCTCTATAGACGCCACACTGATGTCCTGGGACACCACCTTCGGCCCTGCCAGGACAAAACCACATCATACACCTCAAAAAACTGCCTTTTTGCCATTTTTATTGTTATGCATTCATGCATTTAGTTCAGATTTCTCATTGCACTAGCATGGGTTTGATTCGCAGGGAATGCATGAACTGATCGAATGCAGACTCTGAATGCAATGCAAGTCACTTCTGCCAAATGCATGAATGCAAATGCATTAATATTGGTGATGTTACCTGTCCAGAGAACGTCAATCCCAGCGTTGAGTTTCTCACCGACCGTGTTCAAATACGCAGACTGCGGCACGCTGGGAGTGCAGAACGCAGCGCAGTAATCTGCAGAAACCAGAGAAATGCACAGAAATAATCAAGCGTTTGGTTGAGTTTTAGTGCTTTATTTTATTGTGCATTGAAGAAACTATCAAAACTGAGAATGATGGTCATGCTGGAGGAAAATATGGAAAATTATGGTTATTTTTTCAATAGAGAAATTGTGTTATTTTAGTATCATTTATGTACTATTATAGTTTTGTTAATATTTTGCATGCTATCAAATAGGAAATTAAGAACAAATATTAAAAATTATTATTATTATTTGCATTATAGTAATGAGAATTGGTGGGTAAATGTGCTTAATTTGCATTAAAATAAACCCATAAAGGTCCTAAAATAGGCATAATATAGGCAGAAACAAAAAGAAGTTATCATGCAGCAAATGTGTAGAAATAAAGAGAGTTTATCAAGCGTTTGGTTGAGTTTTGTTTATTTTGTTGTGCATTGAAGAAACGATCAAAACAGAGAATGATGGTCCTGCTGGAGGAAAATGTTAAATAGTGATATTTATTTATTTATTAAATACATAAAATCACATTATAGTAATGAAACTGTGTGAGTAAATGTGCTTAATTTGCAAAATTAAAATAAAACCTTGAGGGTCCTAAAAATAGGCTTCATCTTGGCAAAAATGAAAGATGTTAATATCTAATGAAATGAGAGTTTATTACGGTTTGGCTGAGTTTTGTCTTGCATTGAAGAAATAATCAAAACTGTGAATAATGGTCCCATCAAAGAACTTTGCCAAGAGGAACAGTGTTATTTTAGTATCAGCGATAATATTTCATATTAGTTAACGTTTTAGTAATTGTTATTATTTTTTTTTTTTTCAAATATATATATGTGTCCCTGGAGCACAAAAGCAGTCATAAGTAACACAGGTATATTTGTAGCAATAGACAACAATACATTGTATGGGTCAAAATTATACATTTTTCTTTTATGCCAAAAATCATTAGGATATTAAGATCATGTTCCATGAAGATATTTAGTAAATTTCCTACCGTAAATATATCAAAACTTCATTTTTGATTAGTAATATGCATTGCTAAGAACTTCATTTGAACAACTTTAAAGATGATTTTCTCAATATTTAGATTTTTTTGCACCCTCAGATTCCAGATTTTCAAATAGTTGTATCTCAGACAAATATTGTCCTATCATAACAAACCATACATCAATGGAAATATTATTTATTCAGATTTCAGATGATGCATAAATCCCAATTTCAAAAAATTGACACTTAAGACTGGTTTTGTGCTCCAGGGTCACATATAATGTTTATATAAGATTTTAGTTTATTTATTGTCAGTCATTTTCATACGTCAAGTTAAACTGATAAATGTTAAACTACCTGAAATAAAATCAGTTTTGCTGTAATTAGTTTAGTGGAGTTCTAGCGAGGAGAGCCAGTGTTTACCGGTGGGGCAGAAGAGGAAGGTGTGTGGCTCCTCCAGGTGCAGAAACACCTCGTTAGTGACGGACACCTGAGCTTCAGCAAACGAGCTAAACGTCTCTTTATCAGCCGGACACATTTCTGTCTCGATGTCGTCAAACAGCAGCGCGAACGCCCGGCAGCCGAACCCGCTCACCTGCATGCAGTACAGAATAAATGATTAAATATCAATAGTAAGTGATGTGAGGCGTGATTGTGTTCCAGCGGTCGCACCTGGCTGAGTTTCCTCTTGAGCGCCGTCACCTCTTTAGGGTTCGAGAAGGTGATGTCCAGCCCTGGTGAGATGGCATAGACGAACTCCACGTTATGCTCCTTAGCAGCGGAGATCAGCGTCATCAGCTGGGCTGTAAGACACAATCAAGCAGTTCATCTCCAGAAATTAAACACATTATTAATACACACTAACCTTTTAAATCTTTGTATTCAGGCACAGAGTGCAAGCATAAGTGTCTAACATAATTCTGCATTTTTAATTAAGCAGAAACATGAATATTTATATTCTGGTTAATCAACAGTACTTATGTTAACTGTTTTATCATATCTTAGAAGTAACTGTAAACAAATTTTTTTTAACTATGCACAAACTTTTTAATATGAAAGGCTAAAGAAATCAAACTTGATTAAGTCCTATAGGCCAAAAGTACATTTTGCATTATATCCAGTTCTATTATATTAAAATGCATTCATTTTTTAAATAAATTAAGCAATTAAACAAAAAATTATATAATTGTTTTTTAATAAAATAATTTTTTAACATTTCAATATAAAAACGTTAAAACAAAAATATTAATTATTAATGAAGATATGCTTAAATAGCATGTTTTTCCCGTCTTAATAGAAATATATGTGTATATACACACCGCTGCTCAAAAGTTTGTGATCAGTAAGATTATTAAAGTCTCTTCTGCTCATCAAGGCTGTATTTATTCAACCAAAAATACAGAAAAAACTGTAATATTGTGAAATCTTATTGCAATTTAAAACAGCTGTTTTCTATGTGAATATCTGTTAAACTGTAATTTATTTCTGTGATCAAAGCTGTATTTTCAGCATCATTACTGCAGTCTTCAGTGTCACATGATCTTCAGAAATCATAATAATATGCTGATTTATTATGAGTGTTGAGACTTGTGCTGCTTCATAACATGTGATACTTTTTTCTCTGATTCTTTGATGAATACAAAGTTAAAAAGAGCAGCATTTGTTCAAAATAGAAATCTTTTCTAACAATATAAGTCTTTACTATGACTTTTTATTCATTGAACAAAATTGTTTATTCCTGAATAAAAGTATTAATTTCTTATAAAAAAAAAAAAAAGAAAAAAAAATGACTGACCCCAAACTTTTAAACAGCATTGTATATTATAACACAACATTTATTTTTAAATAAATACTGTTCTTTATAAATTTAGAGAATCCTAAAAAAAATATCACAGGTCACAAACCTGCTTTAATATTTAATTGCATTTTTTAATATAAAATAATGATGTTCATTTTCAAGTGACTTAAGTGTCAAAATACTTATAGAATTATTGCCCCTATTTTAATATGCACATCTGAATACATCCCAGTATGAAAATAATCATTTAAAAATGTTATAGGGTGACTTCTATTGTTTTATTTTCTAATATTTTTCTAGTTTGTGTTTTCTAGTTTTATTTTATCAAGGTTATTTTTTTTAAAATCACAAACAAATTACATATTACATTTTTATAATTATTATTAAAATTTTAGCCATGTGCTATACTAACCAGATAATTACATTTCTTAATATAGTGTTATATAATGTAATATAAATCTCATATATATATATTTAATTATAATACAATATATATTATACATATATATTAGTGCCGTCAAATCGCATCCAAAATTTTTGTTTGCATGTGTTGTGTATATTTATTATGTATATATAAATACACACACATACAGTATATATTTTGAAAATATATTTTCTATATTTATATTCATAAATTATATTATAAACAAATATATGTAATATATAAAAACATTTTTCTGAAATATATACTCTGTGTGTGTGTATTTATATAAACATAATAAATATACACAGTACACATACATTAAATTACACATACGTTCTTTATAAATTTAAAGAATCCTAAAATAAATATCACAGTCCCAAAAAAATATGAAGCAGCAACGGTTTCAACACTCATAATAAATCAGCATATTATTATGATTTCTGAAGATCATGTGACACTGAAGACTGCAGTAATGATGCTGAAAATACAGAGGAATAAGTATATTAAAATAGAAAACTGTTATTTTAAATTGCAATAATATTTCATAATTTTTTCTGTATTTTTGATCAAATAGATACAGCCTTGATGAGCAGAAGAAGCTTCTTTAAAAAACATTAAAAATCTTACTGATCCCAAACGTTTGATCGGCAGTGTGTATATAACTGAACTATATAACTACTATATATACGTATATATATATAACTGAACTATATAACTACTATTATATATATATATAACTGAACTATATAACTATTATATATAGTATATATATAACTGAATGCAGTGTAAGTCGTTCTGGATAATAGTTCGAATCGTTCAGTGTACAGCTTCACATATTTGACTGGGTCTCTGTCACCTGCTTCTTCCAGTGAATACAGATCCCTCCAGTACATCCGGTGTTTGTAATCATCTTTTGGAGCATATAGATATGTGTTCAAGCCCCATCTCTGCTCCCTATGAAGATAACACAGAAGAAGTGAGATATATGAGCTGATAAGAGCTGATGTATGTGATAAGAGCGGTTCATTCACCTCCTGAAGAGCTCCTTCCTCTGGCTCATAGTCCACGGCCTCCCATAAAACCCTGCAGCACACATCACTTCATATAGCCATGCTTCAGTATAACCTTCAGACATTCAATTCTCAAGCAACAATACAGTTTCCTGTATTTATTGTAATGCATAATATACTGTATATCTTGTTTATTATAGATTCCTTTCATATGTCCTGCATTTATAATAATATAAGTTATTATTAGTATGATAATATCACTAAAATACCATTAAAAACTATAAAAATTGTGAATTTAAAATTAAAATCAGATATGCTGCCCTTGTTTTCAGGCCTGCACAATTTGGCTAAATTTTTGCCATATTATTAATATTGCAATAAAATAATAATAATAATAATTTACTACTACTGCTACGAAATAAAAACTAAAATGACTAAATAAACAAAATAAAAAATATTACTATTGTAATATCTTACTACAAAGTAAAACTATTATTATTATTATTATTATTATACTACTGCTAGTATTACTACTACTACTGCTAAAAAAATTAATAAAATTACTAAATGAGAACAAAAAAAATATTATTGTAATATTTTACGGTTTAATATAAAAAACTACTACTAAATAAAACGAATATTACGAAATAAAAACAAAATAAAATATATTACTATTGTAATATCTTACTACAAAGTAAAACAATTATTATTATTATTATACTACTGCTAGTATTACTACTAATACTGCTAAAAAAATAAATAAAATACTAAATGAGAACAAAAAAAATATTATTGTAATATTTTACGGCGAAATATAAAAACTACTACTATTAAATAAAACGAAAATTAATAAATAATAATATTACTATTGTAAAATTTTACTTCAAAATAAAATATCACATTATAAACTCATTAACCTTGACATAACTAATTTATTTTATCGTTATATTTGACGTATGTTCATATTATATTGTGTTATATGGTATGTTTTGGCGACTCACCCTCGACTACTCCACTGAGGAACATCTTGGATTTCTTGGACATGATTCCTGGTTTAGCAGCAGATCTAAAGATCAGTCACGCGCATGCAGCTGGTGAGTGGGTCTGAACCGCTCGAACAGTTCTGTGGATCTGCTGACACGGAATCAGCTGTTTCGATTCATGTTTATGTTTATAATCTCTCTACTTCCTTATTGCACTCGTGGTCACACCGTCGCGCATGCGCGCTCCCGCGGCTGTCAAATAAACCCCGCCCATCTGCGCGTAGCTCCGCCCACCGCTCGTCTAACGGACAACTCTACAGCAGCTTGAGGTAATCCGTGCGAATAAACTATTAAAATGATAATAAAAGGCATGAGAGACTACACTACATTTGAAATTATATTACATATGTGCCTTTGAAATGTTTGAAAATAACACTGAAGTGAACATAAAGGAATTAAACATTGGTTTGAGTGGATGTTGGTTTTAGTCACGAACTAATACAATGAAAAACTGATAAATAATTAAGAAAATATATACACCCAGGCGTTTATTCTTCGTTTTTCCATAGAATCTTCCAAACTAAATGTGTTTTCTTGGGAATATTGTTTTAATTGGTAATCAATTTACTGGTTATCCGTTCCTTAATGACGTTGTCCTCCATCACGTGACGTCGTTTTAGCGGGAAAACGAGGATAAATATTAGTAAATAACATTACTATTCGATGAATATTGGATTAATTCTCTGATGTTTTATCTATTATTTGCTGCAGGAACTTTTTTATTCTCTAAACATATCTATATAATTTTAAAGTAGTGGTTTTAGTGGATCCAGAGGTGTAAATATTCATATTAACATTATTCACTAACCATAAACAAACAATACTAACACTACACATATTATAATGTCAAACCAATCAAACTTCTGTCAAATGTTTTAATTATAAAGTTTGTTTGAACATCTTTTACAGTAAATGACACCTGCTTTAATATTTATTTGCATTTTTTAAATATAAAATAATGACGTTCATTTTTAAGTGACTTAAGTGTCAAAATACTTCTAAAATTATTGTCTTTATTTTAATATGCACATCTGAATACATCCCAGTATGAAAATAATAATTTAAAAATGTTATAGGGTGACTTCTATTGTTTTATTTTCAAATATTTTTCTAGTTTTATTTTATCAAGGTTATTTTTTTTTAAATCACAAAAAATTACATATTACATTTTTATAATTATTATTAAAATTTTAGCCATGTGCTATACTAACCAGATAATTACATTTCTCAATCTAGTGTTATATAATGTAATATAAATCTCATATATATATATATATATATATATAATTTAATTATAATACAAAATATATATATATATATATATATATATTAGTGCCATCAAATCACATCCAAAATTTCTGTTTGCATGTGTTGTGTATATTTATTATGTGTATATATAAAACACACACATACAGTATATATTTTGAAAATATTTTCTATATTTATATTCATATAATTTATATTATAAATCAATATATTTAATATATAAAAACATATTTTTCTGAAATATATACTGTATGTGTGTGTATTTATATATACATAATAAATATACACAGTACACATACATATATTATGTAAACAAAAACTTATTTTGGATGCGATAAATCATGATTAATCATTTGACAGCACTAATATATATATATAATATAATCAGAAACCAAAATGATTAGCAGATAACTAAAATCAATTAATCTGAGCAGCAGCAGGCTCGAAAGCATTAATTTTACAGTATTCTGAGTTTAGTGTAAAAGAAGAGACGTCGTTTATTAATACATAAACCTTTTATTCAGGTAAAGAGTCGTCATTCCAACTAAAAAACATAAAGACATGTTTTTGGTATCACTTAAAAAAACTCAGCCTATATATATACTATAAAAGACAAACCATTAACCATTCAATTGTGTTAAATTTCCTTTCATAATGATGATTTCATCCTTTAATGCCATCCCACTCTTATGTACAAAATGTAATGAGTAAAAGTCCTTCAACAGAAGTTTTAACGGTCAAGAGCTGAAAGCAAAGTCAGTTTAGTGAAGTGCATCTTTTCCAGGTCAAACTCAAGCACATCTGTACGGCACGTGATCCCAATGATAAGTGCATTTATATCACCATTATTACAGATGCTGTTGATAGAGCTTTACTTGTGCTTAACCCAGAATGTCCCTGTGTGAACCAGCTTTAATTGTATACGGCTGATGTTGACACCTGAACTGGTTGTTTAAGCTGGTCACCGGTGAATGGGTTACTGGTTATCAGTGCTCTGAGGTAATGTTGAGTCTCTGATATATGAACGTCTTCATCGTCTGTGCTGCTAACTCTTCAGTCCTCTCTGAGCTTGTTTCAGTAGCGTGTCGAAGTCGAACGACTCGCATCGGCTCCTGGATGCTGGATCGGCATCACGGTTCGAATCTAAATGAAATCAGGCAAAACATCCTGATTTTAGTAATGCATTACACTGTGAAAGCATCAGAAGCTCACAAACTAACAGAAATGTGAGCTTTTTCTGATAAAAATTGTTAACTGTCACACCCCCATTTTTGAAAATTCACGAGAAAGTGCAGTATCCAAACTTAAATTATTATAATTCATGAACGCTTTTGAATACAGACCTAAGGTTGGTCTCTTTTTAAAGAAGACAATTAGCAGATTATTACAGAAGTGAAATCATTTAATAAAATTAAAGTATTAAAAAGTTATAGAAGTTTAAATTTACTGTAAAGAAAATGTATTATACTATTTTTATTGTATTTTATATAAAATAAATATTTAAAAAAATAGTTAAAAATCCAAAATTGCTATAAAATTAAAGCCATATGTCTACATAAGTTGTGTTCCAAATTTGAAGTTGATATAAAAAAAATTGAGGTTCATATGCAATTTTGTTTAGGCGTTATACCAAACACAGCCACCGGGTGCCATTGAAACTCCATTGAATTATTTTTTTATGCATTTCTGTCACAAATCTATCAATTTCTCTCTCAATATTACATCTATAACAAAATAACCAACAAATATGGAATCTTGAGACTCAGACCTTTCCAACGATATGTATTTTGTCAAGATTATAAAAAGTTTTGATTCTAAAAGACCGTAATGCATTTTGTAATATGACACCGCCGCTAAGGGGGAGGAGACCGCCAAAACATTTTGAAGTACCGT
Source organism: Schizothorax lantsangensis (assembly GCA_027422415.1). Classification (NCBI taxonomy): domain Eukaryota; kingdom Metazoa; phylum Chordata; class Actinopteri; order Cypriniformes; family Cyprinidae; genus Schizothorax; species Schizothorax lantsangensis. Next base: position 31,611,122 of record CM049847.1, on the reverse strand, counting down.
TTCTATGGTAACGCAATGTCCGATTTCAAAATGGTTTTCACAGGATGAATTTTGAGATTTTAAGCTTTCAAATGGTATATAACTTATGATGATTGCTAAAACATGTGATGGGGAAAAAGGCAAGGATATAAAGACTTTTTGTGACAAAGCTCAGAACTCCTGTTATGATGTTGATTTATCATAGACGCTTGGTGCACTCTTGTCATAAATTAATCTATTACTGTTCCTACATAATTTGTAACAACAAAAAATGGTAATATATCTATTTAGGAGACTTAGACCCTTCCAATGATATATAGTTTGTCATGATTACATTAGGATTTAAGTGTAATATAGTGAAGTAAACTTAGGCGTCCCGTATACGGGACGGTGACAGTTAAGGGGTTAAAAAAAAAAAGTGATTATATATCCAAAAACTCAATATAGCTATAAAATAATAATAATTATTATTATTACTACTACTAAATCAAATCAAATTACTAAATAGATAAAATAAGAAATATTACTATTGTAATATTTCACAATAAAATAAAATAAGAGTACTTAAGAAAAATAATCTAATTTATTTTACAGTACTAACTATACAGTAGTAACTGTAAAAGTACAATATTGATATTCATGTCTTAATTTTTTCATTTTCAAATGTTAAACTATCAGTTGTTATTATTATTATTATTAAATAAAAACAAAATTACTAAAAAACTAAATAAGAAATATTACTAATAATATATTACTGTAAATATTTCACTGTATAATAAAATTAATATTTAGGAAAATATAATAATGATAAACTTAATTTTACATTACAACTGTAAAATTACTATTAATATATTTATGGCTGTCTTAATTTATTCATTTTCAAACATTAAACCATTGATTTTTATTATTATTACTACTAAATAAAAACAAAAATTACAAAAAAATAAAATAAGAAATATTACTAATAATATATTACTGTAAATATTTCACTGTATAATAAAATTAATATTTAGGAAAATATAAATGAAAATATAAATGTAAAATTTACTATTAATATATATGGCTTCAATTTACATTTTACATTAAACTATTGATTTTTATTATTATTACTACTAAATAAAAACAAAAATGACAAAATAAAAAATGTTCTAAATTAATTTTTATATTGTAATAATATAAAATAACAAAATATATTTAAAAAGCCATATTGCGTTTATCATATTAGCTATATTAAAAATAAAGTAATATGAAATGCAGTGTTTCCTCTAGGTTTATGGCTTTGGGGGGGGGGGGGGGGGGTTCTGTTTTTTCCGTTTAATATTTATGGACATCTTTGTAATGGTCAAATTAAATTTTATTAATCAAAAAGCATGTCTAATTAATTAAAATCATGAAATTTAATTTAACATAAATTTACTAAAATTTAACAAAAATTACATGTTTAGGGCCGTATGAAATATCCAACCTTATGTTTTATCGTTACCAAATTCTGTTTTAGCATGTCTAATTATTTGAAAATATAAAAACAAGTTACAATAATTCTTACAATAGCCTTATGATTTTTTCCCTCAGAAATTCTGTGTTGTGTATTTACATTTTTAAGGCATAAAACATTAATTTAATTTATCTTTTAATTAATGAAAATTAAACAAATCTTATTCTTTTGGAAAATAAAGGGGATATTACAATTAAAATATTGTATGATTATTCCTTAAAAATAAGGTTTTAATAATTTTGGTAGTAGCTAGGGCTGCACAATAGTAAATCGAATGTCTTCTAAACCGAACTTTTATTTTGGTTGCCGTGAATATTACATTTCATGCGACGATATTACTCAAATAAAGTCATGAAGTGACTCTCAGAGCAGTTCTTGTTATTCATGTATTTATGTCCTCATTAGTGAGACGGCAGACATTAATATCACCGCAAGCGTCACGCGCTTCAACACGAGTAGTAAACATAACCGCGCGTCTCTGCCATTCATTATTCATATTTAAATAGTCTTTTTGGCATAAAGCACAGAGACAAATAACACACATCTAGTGGGACTCTGTTGTGGGCGCACTTGTTAATATGTGTCGTCAAAAGTGTGTGAGAGCGTATGCGTGCAAAACAACTCTGTGTCGAGTTCAGCACAGAGTTCTCCAGTACAAGATCACAAATTTATTTGAGCTGTTATTCTCACAGAAACAAGCAGAAAGCAGCGCACCACAACGATCCAGTTACAAGACGTTTGAGATACAATCAACATGTTACATGTTTTACTGTAGTGAAACACTGACGGTAAAACAATGGTACGGTGACAGAAAAGTGGGATATTCATATTGAGTATTATTATATTATTACTAAATATGTTAAAGGAGTAATGGAATATAATTGACATTATTTTGTAAATTATCAGTTGATGTGGCTTTGTAATTGATTGAATGACTTTAGCTTCTGTTTTTCAATGAGGTTTTTTACATGGTAATGAGGTGCTGCTTTTGGTTATGTATAAAAGATGAGGCAGTTAGTTTTCACAATGCTGTCAAATGTACATCTGCATGGCTCCTGCTCCTCTGAACTCAAGGTTCTAATGTGCATTTCTAAGAGACAAAGCTTGTAATATTACATGTTCAGCCCCCCCCCCCCCTAATATAATGGCAGGGGAAACGCTGAAATGAGAAATTGTTCAGGAGACCAACCTAAATCTGCATAGTTGGATTTGCAAAACTGTCGTCTGCCGCCAAAGCAAAGGTCAAAGGGCAGCTCGTCTGGGCGCCTCAGTTTGCCGCCGTTCTCAATGGCAGCGTAAGCGTCGTCTGTGTTATAATACGTGATGAAGCCGTAGTTATCTCTACAAGGAGAGAACAGATAGACAGAAACTCAAGTATTTAAGAGAATATTTTATTACTACTAAAAAACTAAAATTACTAAATGAAAACAATATAAAAAAATATTAATCTTGTAGTATTTCACTGTAAAATAAAACGGGAGTATTTAAGAAAAATAATAATTCTATTTTTCTATTAATATATATCTTAATTTCTTTATTTTAAAACAAAACCATACATTATTATTATTATTACTATTATTACTACTACTAAATAAAAACATAAAAATTACTCAAACTACTAATTAATAAATAAAAATAAGAAATTAATATTGTGATTTCACTGTAAAATAAAACAGTATTTAAGAAAAATAATTATATTTTACACTACAACAGTTAAATTACAATATTAACATTAATATTTTAATATATCTTAATTTTAAAACATTAAACCATCAATTATTATTATTACTATTATTACTACTACTAAATAAAAACATAAAAATTACTCAAACTACTAATAAATTTATAAATAAAAATAAGAAATTAATATTGTGATTTCACAAAAAAAAAAAAAAAAAAAAAGTGAGAATTAAAGATTTTTTTTTAATCATAATACTGATGTGATTTGCTGGTTTGTGTTTGTAAACTCTCACCCGTGACTCCTGAGATGAACCGTGCAATCCTCCACCTTCCCAAACAGTGAGAATCGATCTGTGAGGTCCGACGGCGACATGCTTCCACGGATTCCTCCCACATACACCACCCTGCGCTCCTCCTGAGGATCAAACACACCATCAGACACACACACACACACACACACCGTCCAATCCGATGCCAGACAATCATTCGTACACCTACGATGGCTTTCTGCTGCCGGAGTTTACGAGCCTCTTCGTGTCGGCGCTTCAGCTCCTTCTGTCTGCGGCTGAGAATAATAACGACTGGTTTAGACTCACAATCAACAACAGAAGAATCACACTATGTTTCCATACAAAGATGCGAAGTTAACTTGTGCGCAAATCTGGAATATCGCATAAAACATTTGCGAATAAAGCATCCAACGAGTCAAAGAGAACAAAATCGTCACGTCCTGATAAACTGGCACTAAATATCACTAAGAAAAGTAGGAGAAGCCACTGAATATACTCATTTTTATTAGGGATGCACGATATTATCGGAATTGGCCGATAATGGCTTTAAATATCGGCATCTGCCTGATATGAAAAATGATGCCGATATGTCTTGCTGATAAGAGGAATACAGTAACTCACATGTGCTCAGGGTGTGTTAGTGATTAGATCAGTGTGTGGCTCATTCCTGAAGCACAGTTTGGTCTGAATGATGATTATATTGAGTGTTATGATCTCTGTATTTAATCTGTGAAGCACTACAGAATGTGTTCGGTGTGTGATAGAGTCAACAGTAATAGCTCCTCCGGGTCAGTGAGGAGTTTAATCTGTAGGGGGCGCTGTTGGACTACTTCTAATTACATTAAAAGTAAAATAGCTACACAAGTAACATTTAGACTGTTTCTGATTAAATAAAGCAGTAATTGATGTCATAAAATCATGAGTATGTTTTGATTTAAAGGTCAGAAGCTATAGCTTACATAAAAAAAAATCACAAACATGCCACTAATTTTATAGCTGATTTATTCATTAATGTGTAATATGTTTTATTTTTTTAAACATAAGCTCTAAAAGATTTTCTGAATTTTTACAACTCTTGTGTTAGACCATCAACAAATGTTAAATCTTAAAATAAAATGTTAGGGTTAACATCTTTCTGGGGAAAAAAATGCAGCGATTGATATATAGTTTATTTATAGTTATTTTCAACGCTTCAATGTACTGTTAAAAAACCTTCATTGGAAAGCTTATTTATTCAGCTTTCAGATGATGCATAAATCTCAATTTAAAAAAATTGACACTTGTGACTGGTTTTGTGGTCCAGGGTCACATATTAATTTTTAATTCTAATAAGTTCTTGTTAAAAACTAACCAAAATTTAAAATATTTTGCTTATCATTTCTGCACAGGATAGACTTGGTGTTGTTTCCAAACAAAAGGAAATATATCGGTATCGGCCAAAATGAGTTGAAAAATATCGGCATATCGGATATCGGCAAAAATCCAATATCGTGCATCACTAATTTTTAGATATGATCAATGACTTGTGCCTCAGAGCGAGCAGACGAAACACAATAAATGCATTGCTTTCAGAGGTGGATGCTGCTGTTTGTGAACACAGTCGATTAAGACAGTAATTATACAGAAATACTTTGACGACAGACTTTGCTCAGGCTTTTCAGAACGACCTTAACTACATATAGATGCTGTGAACGAGATCAGTCCGCTGCTAGTCAAGTTATCCCGTCTCATAGCGCAAACTCACATGACTTTTTTAATGCACAAGGTGGAATTTATTCGGTAAATGTGTTTCCATCGTAGTTTATGTGCATTTTTTCTTATCGGATAAAAAGTTTATCCTACTCAATTGATCTATCGGTAAGCCCCTCCCCTCGAACGCAGACTAGCCAATGGCAGTCGAGTATCAGCTGCACGAGGAGCAGGTTTCAGCTCCATAGAGAAACACTGGAAGATCCGAAGCTTGCATCGGTTTTATGGGGTTTATGCTTCAAAAATGTAAAAACGATGTGTGTGTGGTACTTGTAACACTGATTCCAGGTATCCTGAGAGGATGGGCGATAATCATTTACTTTATTACATTTCCTAAACCCAAACAAAACATGTCCACAAGTATTCAACCCCAATACAAATGAAGACAAACTTTCATTTTCTGGTTGTCATACACTCAAGTTGCACTTTTCATCTGCTCAAGCAGAACGTTAATGTTATCTTGTGCTTCAGCAAGGTATCTCTGGTTAACACTAGCTAAGGTTAAAGTTAGTGAGTCTATGCTAACGTACAAACCTAAATAGCATGTTCTCGCGTCTTGTACAGTGTAGGTCAAAAACACATAAACGAAGGTCTACATTTCAGTGCCTATTAAACTGGTTAAATGTACATTAATTTAATCATACCCTGTGATACACGAACAGTGTTGATCCTGCATGTTGTCATCCGCGACCGTAATATGAGACTTCTCCCGCTTGCATTGTGATCTATAAACCCTCGCTTCGTGTAACCCACCGTATTTATTTTTAAATATTTTATAAATCCCTCCATGGAATATTTAATTGGCCTTCTGTGTCCAAAATTGTGCAAAAACATCATGGGACAAGGTTTTCACGGCAGCTGTCTGTTATTGTAAGACTGTGAGCAACTCTGTTTGTTTGTCCGAGGGAGCAACAGTAACTAAGGGGGGCGGGGCTTACCGATAGCTCAATTGTGGGCATACGTTTTTTATGTGCATTTTTAGAATTTATGTGCATCTTGGCATTTCCATCCAGCGGGTTTTCTTTATGCGCTATTCCAAAATGTGCATAACAATAGGTGGATGGGAACATAGCTACTGACCTCGTCCATCTGCAGCGAGACTCTCTCCAGTCCGGCTCAGGCGAGCGTGAACCCGAACGAGAGCGGCGTAACGATCTGGATCGTGATCTGGTTTGAGATCTGGATCGTGATCTGGAGCAGCGGCGTCCACGCTCGCGAGGAGGAGAACGAGAAGACGACCGTGAACTGGAGCGCGAGGAGGAACTGCTTCCAGAATGCCTGTACCTAAAATCACAGACATAAACAATAACGATGGGCGAAATGGGCTTAAAAATATATCACGGTCATTTCTACTATTTATTGCGATAACAATATCAATGACGATAATTCAGGGAATCTTATGCATCCACTAAGAGACAAAGAATAAAAAAAAAAATCCTGTTTCTTTAGAGAAAACTATTATCTTTCCTATCTATCTTTCCCAAAAGAGTGTGTTGTGAGCATTACTGAGTACACATGTAATGTAATGACTGTTTAATTCATACTGGAAGCCAGAGGGCGCTCTTACGCTGAAACTCCACACATGCATCGCAGAAGTAATAGACTGACGACTGATTGAATCATTATTCAGAAGTTAACAGAACTCTTTATTTAATAAAATAATTATTTAAATTATTATATTTTAAATTTTAAAAATTATATAATAAGTGTATAGTTATTAATAAAAGTATATATTTTTTAAAATATGTAATTTTTTATTATTATTATCTTATTACATGTTTATTGTTGCATGGATTCATATAAATAAGTTAACTTTGACTCAATTATTAATTACTAAAAATCCAAGAAGTTTTTTAATATTTTATAATAATTGATTTTATTATTATTTTTAAATTTTATGTGTGTGTATATATATATATATATATTATTTACACACACACACAAATGCTGTTCATTGTTACAAGGATGAATATAAATTATCTTTGATTCAATTATTTGATTGCACCATTACTCAAATAATGAATACATTAAATAATAAAGTAAAGTATTTTATTATTTAAATATTATATATATTTTTGAAATTATTATTGTTTATCATATCATTTTAATTATCTAGATATATTTCTAATTAATAATTTTAAGTAATTTCTTTAATATATTTAAAATTAATAAATAAATTTGCAGGAAAATAATGCTGCTCATTGTTATATGGATGCATATAAATTAATTAATTAAATAAATTTTGTGTTTCATTATATACTTTATTATTATATACTAAATTAATATTTTCATATTATATACTAAAGATCATGTTTATTTTAACTACATTTTTACTGTATTCTAGTGGCAACAGCGTCCATTTACCTTTTTCTGGGTGGTGAACGAGACCTGGAACGAGAAGATGATGATGATGAAGAACACGAGGAGCAAGATCTCGAGCTGGAGCGCCGGTATCCACCATCATAACCCCGCCTCTTCACCCTTCCACGGTCCAATGGGCTCAGAGAGCGGGAGGAGAAGTGCAAGCCCCGCCCCCTCAGAGACTCCGCCCCCTCAAACGCCTCCATCCTGCAGGGGGAGCTGTCAGGAGACAGCAGCACCGAACCGGACAGCGTCCTGTAATCACAGCGTGAGTTTGTGTTTGTCCAGCTGCCCTGAATCCCGCAGTAGTCGTGGTCCAGGAACGCTTGAGTGGGATTCAACGCAGGAGTGAAGGTGGGAAGTGAGGGTTTTGAATGAGGTTTGCTGCGTGGCATTGGGCGAGGTTCGATAATCTGAATGGTTTTGCTGGGAGACGGCTTGATGGATTCATGTTTTGTCCCTTTGACCGACGTCAGGGGCCTCCAGATCTGATGTGGAGGTGTAGCGGGTGGAGTTAGTGCTGGAGAATAGAAAACAATCATGAAAATAGTCAATGACACAGTCAGACTAAAGCCAGCTTGAAAAGTTGCATATGCTAATTAGTAGTGGTTCGACCGATATTGTTTTTTTGACCGCCGACGGATGCCGATATCTTGGAAAGCACCCTGCCGATTTAATTTTATTCATTTTAATTAATATTTAAGACATTTGAAAATGGATTTAAAAATAAATGTGTAAAATAAACTTGAGATGACCAAGTATTTTTCACAAATAATTAATATTTAATAAAAACTAAAAAGGAAGTAAACACTGTAACCAACAGGGCACTCAGTATTCTGTAGTTTGTGTGCATTGGCAACCTTTTTTCTCAAATAAAGCCAAGGTAACACTCATTTTACATACAACACACAGTGAAAATGACATATGACAGCGGGCAAATGCATAAAGCGCAGCGTAGTTTTAATTCACGAGTTTAAAGTTTGTCGATCACGCGTCTCCAGTGAAGCTGAACCCGTCCGCTTTCAGTTCACACGGACCGGACCGACCGTCACGCAGAGAACACGCAGGACACACATGCACACTTCACAAGAGCTCACAGCTGGATTCGACTAAGTTTGCAAGGTTTGTGAAATTAATTATTAGAATGATTGCCTTTCTGTTACTAATAATATTAAAGCAATCATTATAATACTTTTTGTATACATTTTAATTCCTTTGTTTAACAGTTCTGTCTGATTATTAGACAGACTTCTATCCGTATTACACAGAACTGTTAACGACGACAGTGAACAAGAGGGAGAATGTGAGAGCTGTGCTGCTGTTCTCAGCGCCGTCAAAATAAAAGTCCCGCCTCGAACGCATAGGGCAAACAGAAAAACGTATTGGCTGATGCCGATATTTGTGTCCCTGGAGCACAAAACCAGTCTTAAGTCGCTGGGGTATATTTGTAGCAATAGCCAACAATACATTGTATGGGTCAAAATTATCTATTTTTCTTTTATGCCAAAAATCATTAGGATATTAAGATCATGTTCCATGAAGATATTTTGTAAATTTCCTACCGTAAATATATCAAAACTTAATTTTTGATTAGTAATATGCATTGCTAAGAACTTCATTTGAACAACTTTAAAGGTGATTTTCTCAATATTTAGATTTTTTTGCACCCTCAGATTCCAGATTTTCAAATATCGTCCTATCATAACAAACCATACATCAATGGAAAGCTATTGTATTCAGCTTTCAGATGATGCATAAATCTCAATTTTGAAAAATTTACCCTTATGACTGGTTTTGTGGTGCAGGGTCACATATGAAAAATGCCAAATATCAGCCGATATATCGGTCGACCACTACTCTCTATACAGACAATGAAGGTGAGTTTAGCTACTTAAAGGGATAGTTCACCCAAAAATGAATATTCTGTCATTAATTACTCACCCTCATGTCGTTCCAAACCCGTAAGACCTTCGTTCATCTTCAGAACACACATTAAGATATTTTAGACAGATATTATAGACAGCAGCTGACACCGAAGAGCATATGCTGTTTACGTTCAGTGGAATAGCGCTATAGGGTGACGTGGAGGAGACAAATTTGAATAAAGTCTTTATTTTTTATTTTGCGCACCAAAAATATTCTCGTAGCTTCGTAAAATTACAGTTGAACCCCTGATGGATTATTTTACCGATCTCCTTACTACGTTTCTGTGTGCTGATCGTGGTAATATCCTTGCTGTCTATGAAAGGCTCAGAGAGCTCTCAGATCTCATCAAAAATATCTTAATCTGTGTTCTGAAGATAGAGGTCTTACGGGTTTGGAACGACATGAGGGTGAGTAATTAATGACAGAATTTTCATTTTTGGGTGAACTACCCCTTTAAGTAGAAAATCCATTTTTGACATTTGTGAATCGATGCGAATCGCTAGAAGACTGAATCGCGATTCATATGTGACCCCTAATGTTTATCAGGGTCTTGAGATGATCTCTCTCTCTCACCTGCCGTGCTGCTGAGGTCCGTCAGACGACTGTGCTGTGAACATCGATCCTGATGCTCGTCCTGAGAGACTTCTGGAAGCATCTGCCCTTCAGAGGCTGAAAAACACAATATGATTGATGAACCCACGCTGACCGAGGAGCTACAAATTAGAGCTGGGCGATATATCTCATGCGATAGTCATGCGCATCTCGTCAGTAAAGCCGGTTCCTTGATTAGCGGTTAATCTCCATCACCTGTTTTCAAATGGAGCGGCATTTAATACACAGAGCCGTAGATCACTGACAAGCTACGCAATATCGCGTTCATATCGAAGGCGATATATCAGTCGATATATGCGTAGCTTGTCTGTGAACTACGGCTCTGTGTATTAAATGCCGCTCCATTTGAAAACAGGTGATGGAGATTTAGCGCTAATCAAGGAACCGGCTTTACTGACGAGATGCGCATGCATATCGCATGCAATATATCGCCCATCCCTACTACAAATATGAATACAAATATATTTCCTATGACGTCCAGTTGTGTTTCTAGAGATTTAAACTCCTACGAACATACAAACATCATTCATTCCCCGTTTATGAGCTGATTTCCGATCGTTAACGAACTGTAGCGTTGATTATAATAGTCTCAGTGAGAGGTTAATGATAATGATTCTGCTTTAATAACACTGGGCCCGTGTTCGTCTCTGACTGCATTAAATCTGTGACAATATCGTCTTCTGTCCCGAGGAGACAAACACGGAGACAGAACAATCAATTCAATCTGAAAGCAAAAGGCAAGATGAGCCTTTATGGACTGAAAATGATCTGATAAAGCACACGGTTCTTATCTGAACTGATGTAAATGAGCTGATAGTGTCTATTCAATCATAAACGAACATACCTTGAGTCTCAAACTGCTCCAAAAGGCTGGTCAGATCAGCGGCTTCAATTCCTGCAAAACACAACATGAAACAGTCAAACGTTTATATTAGTATCACGAATATACTACTGTAGTTTTTATCAAAATAATTTGAATTCCATTTTTAAAAAATATTTTTTAGTTTTCATTTAAAAGTTTTATTAATCTTGTTTTTGTGAGTTTAAAAAAAAAAAATTTGTATGTAGCTTTTATTTAGTTAAAAGCTATATATATATATATATATATATTTAGTGCTGTCAAACGATTAATCGTATCCAAAATGAAAGTTTTTGTTTACATAATATATATGCATACTTTGTATATTTATTATGCATGTATAAATACACACACATACAGCATATATTTTGAAAATAGGTACATGCATTTACATGTATATATTTATATTCATATAATTTATATTATATATAAATATATTTAATATATAAACAACATATTTTTCTTAAATATATACATGCATGTGTTTGTATTTATATATAAATAATAAATATACACAGTACACATACATAAACAAACTAATTTTGGAAGCGATTAATCATTTGACAGCACTAAATATGTAAAATTATTGTAAAAACATTGTTTTTATATTTGCTTTCTTTTTAATTTTAGCTAAACCTTTTAAAAATATATATATATTATTTGTTTTTTATTGTAGTCTATTTAGTTTATATTATAGTTTTTATTAATATTTTAATTAAATTTGTTTTTATATTTTCCATTTTAATTTTAACATTTTAGTAATTATTTTTTTCTTCATTTTATTAGTTTCTGTTAATTTTTAAAATCTATTTAAGTTTTTATTATTTTTTATTTCTGTTTTATTTTGTTATTTTAGTACATCAAGTAGATATGTTTTATTTTATTTAGTTTCTATTATAATTTTATTAATATTTTAAATTAATATTTTTATATTTTGCATTATTTTAATTTTGTTGAGTGTTTGTCATTTTTATTAGTTTCTGTTATTTAAAAATAATTCTGTTTAGTTATTAATTTTTATTTCAGTTATGGTTTCAGTTATATGAAGCTAAATGAAAATCTAGTTAAACTTGATTAACTAATATTGCTTTGGCAACCAGCTGAAATAAAATAAGTACTTTTTAATATTTTGTATGTTTATTTTGTTTCACAGTAACGAAATGTTTTGTATGGGTTTAGTTTACGAAGACTAGCTTGCCTTGAAAGCATTTTAATTAGAGCAAATTCATTATTGTCTTTAAACATGGCTATATCTTTTTGAATTATGGATGCATGATATTATCAGACTGATATCGGAATCGGCCGATAATGGGTTTAAATCAAGCGGCAACCTCCCGCTCTCTCTCGTGAAGCCAACACAGAAGTGACTAAAACTGCAATTCATCGACTGGCCGCTAGAGGCTGGCTGCAAAAGCGAGTCAATCCCATAGACCTCCCCATGTTAAAATGCCCAACTTTACAGCATAAAAAAAATGTTTACAGCCTGGTGCAAAAAATGATTTTGGTCTATATAGCTAATTTTGCCCTTTCATGACAACTGTGAGGGGGGTGAATTTTTTTAGAACTCATCTGTTTAAATTATATTGACCCTTAAAGTTCTGCATAATTAAAGGGATAGTTCACTTTGAAATTAAAATGTGGTATCTATCAGCTTACCCCAAGGGCATCCAAGATGTAGGTGTCTTTTTTTCTTCAGTAGATCCAATTTTGATGTTTTTAGGTCAAACCGTTCTAGTCTGTCAGTCATATAATGGCAGGTATAGGTCACTGTCTCTATAAGAGGGAAAAAGAACACACGAAATCCAAATTAAACTAGTAACTCTGGTAAGACACGAAACGAGCGGAGCACCACGCTTCAGACACGCCCTCCGTCAAGCGTTGACGCCGACGCCCCGTGTGAATGCAGCGTGAGCCAGAGCGCGCACACACACGTCACACACCGGATGTGTGTGCACTCAGATCACTTGGACATGGTTGTGTACAAGAGGTAAAAAACGATATAAATACTGTTCGTTTTCTCACACAAACCGCTCGTTTCGTGTCTTAGGCCATCAATGTGTAGTTACGATGGGGAATTGTTTAATTTGGATTTCTCTGTGCATGTTCTTTTTCCCTCTTATAGAGACAGTGACCTATACCTGCCATTATATGACTGACAGACTAGAACGGTTTGACCTAAAAACATCAAAATTGGATCTACTGAAGAAAAAAAGACACCTACATCTTGGATGCCCTTGGGGTAAGCTGATAGATACCACATTTTAATTTCAAAGTGAACTATCCCTTTAAGAGCGTGGCCAGTTGAGTGACAGACGGATTGCCGCTGCTGTCATCACTGGCGAGCTAGGTGGGCGTGGTTTCAGCAACCAGTTCCACACATGTGCCGCCTTTTTGCTCATTTTCGATTATCCGGGAGTGACGCGTGGTGACGCGCTTGCCAAGATGGCGGCGGTCGGCTCCGCCCACTTTAGGCTTCAAAAATGCTTTACAGAAACCTACGGGTGACGTCACGGACAGTACGTCCATGTTTTTATACAGTCTATGGTTTAAATGTAAATATCGGCATTGGCCTGATATGAAAAATGATGCCGATATGTCTTGCTGATAAGAGGAATACAGTAACTCACATGTGCTCAGGGTGTGTTAGTGATTAGATCAGTGTGTGGCTCATTCCTGAAGCACAGTTTGGTCTGAATGATGATTATATTGAGTGTTATGATCTCTGTATTTAATCTGTGAAGCACTACAGAATGTGTTCGGTGTGTGATAGAGTCAACAGTAATAGCTCCTCCGGGTCAGTGAGGAGTTTAATCTGTAGGGGGCGCTGTTGGACTACTTCTAATTACATTAAAAGTAAAATAGCTACACAAATAAAATTTAGACTGCGTTTCTGATTAAATAAAGCAGTAATTGATGTCATAAAATAATGAGTATGTTTTGATTTAAAGGTCAGAAGCTATAGCTTACATAAAAATAAAATCACAAACATGACATGAATATTGTAAATTACATAATTGTATATATACTGATTTATTCATTAACGTGTAATGTGTTTTATTTTTTTTAACAAATCATAAGCTCTAAAAGATATAGTTTATTTATAGTTATTTTCAAAGCTTCAATATACTGTCAAAAAACCTTGATTATTGTTTATTTAATTCTAATAAATAAGTTCTTTATAAATAAATAACCAAAATTAAAAATATTTTGCTTATAATTTCTGCACAGGAGAGACTTGGTGTTGTTTCCAAACAAAAGGAAATATATCGGTATCGGCCAAAATGAGTTGAAAAATATCGGCATATCGGCAGAAATTCAATATCGTGCATCACTATTTTGAAAGCTCACCGATTTCTCCACACGTCGTCTGGTTCTGCTGTTCTGTGATAGTCGCGGGCATCAGTACAGACGGCCGTCTCCTTTCTGAAGCTTCAGGTTTGACCTCAGAGTCTCGAACCTCTTCACAAGAAACACAAGCATCTGAGTCTGAACCGAGCGCTTCTGAGGCCGGGTTTATGTGTCCCGTGGGTTTCAAGGGCACTAAAACCGGGTTTGGAGGATCAATGCAAAGATCTACAGCCTTTCTAGCATCTTTCCGAGAGATTCGTGATGGAGATGTTTTCACTTTAACAGAAGCTGTGTTTGGTGCGAACAAATCCGGCAGGATTGGCGGAAGCTCGTTGGGAAGGTCGGGAAGCGAAGGCCATTTGGTTCGAAAGTCAATCCGCTTCTCCTCCAGAGGTCTCTTCTTCTGTCTGAGAAGACGGTACTGGTCTAGACTGAGCGCTTTGGGCTTCTCGGAGGAAGTGATGTCATTTTTAGAGGATGTGGATTCAGGAATATCCTCGTCATCAGGAGGAATCTCGCGAACGGAGATTAAATTTAATGCAAAAGTCACTGTTTTCTTCACCCGCCCTGCATTGCTTGTTTTGACTAAAGCGCTGCGTTTAGATGTCGCCTTAACGTTTTGGTCTGCATATGTGACGTTTTCTTTCTGGCATGCATTTTGATTCAAGTCTCTTCCTGATTGGTCCAGAATGTTCTCGTCCTGTTCCTCGTAACCTTCTACATCAACAAACTCCTCCTCTTCCTCGTCCACAGACACACGCGTGTCTTTCTCCAGGTGTGTCCTGATGCAGTACGGATGCATGTGTCTCACTAAATCTGCGAGTGATTCACGGCTGTCCTGTGGGAATAATACGGGGTCGGATTCGATCCGGAAGGTTCTCAGAGATCGGGTCTTCCTCTCGCCGTCGCCTCGCTGTGAAATCTCGCTCTGCGTCTCTAAATGACGACGAGGTCTCAGCTGTCTGTCTGAGATCATGACCTCCTGATGGAGAGAAAACACAAAACATTGAGACACAACTAGTGGTCGAGTGATATACAGTGTTTTTTAATTGCCACTATCTTTGTCTTGGAAGTGTGGTTCACAAAAATATTAATATTTATATATAAACATTGCTTTTTTGTATTTTAGTTTGTTTCTGTTAACACTTATTTTAAATAAAAAAAACATTTTTTCATGGTTTTAGTTAATGATTATTACCTTGCTTTGAAAACATTTTAATTGAATATATTTTATTTACATTAAATATATATAATTTTTATGTATACTTTGTGGATGTGTGCGCACAGAAATTTTAAAAACGTTTAAAAATAAATTAAGTAATTATGTGCAAAAGAAATACAAGAGCAAGGCAAAATACATATAATATGAATTAAATATTTTGCGTAATAAACTGTACATGGCATGTGAAAATTATAGTTTAAAAATTTTAATGTTCTCTTGTAAATCATTTAAATATTTCATGACAATAAAATAATGTGATGAAGCAGCTATTTATATATATATATATATATATAGAACAGTCCATTTTCAAATTTTTGTTCTTACAAAATAATCTTTTTGAAGTAGTTATGTGAAAGAAGAATACAAGCTATGTGTGTGTGTGTGTGTGTGTGTGAGAGAGTGTTTAGTGTGTGTGTGTGTGTGTGTGTGTGAGAGAGAGAGAGAGAGAGTGTTTAATGTGTGTGTGTGTGTGAGAGAGAGTGTTTAATGTGAGAGAGAGTGTTTAATGTGTGTGTGTGTGAGAGAGTGTTTAATGTGTGTGTGTGTGTGAGAGAGAGTGTTTAATGTGTGTGTGTGTGTGTGAGAGAGAGAGAGAGAGTGTTTAATGTGTGTGTGTGTGTGTGTGTGTGTGTGTGTGTGTGTGTGAGAGAGAGTGTTTAATGTGTGTGTGTGTGTGTGTGTGAGAGAGAGAGTGTTTAATGTGTGTGTGTGTGTGTGAGAGAGAGAGAGTGTTTAATGTGTGTGTGTGTGTGTTTAATGTGTGTGTGTGTGTGTGTGTGTGTGAGAGAGTGTTTAATGTGTGTGTGTGTGTGTGTGTGTGAGAGAGTGTTTAATGTGTGTGTGTGTGAGAGAGAGAGAGTGTTTAATGTGTGTGTGTGTGTGTGTGTGTGTGTGTGAGAGAGTGTGTGTGTGTGTGTGTGTGAGAGAGTGTTTAATGTGTGTGTGTGAGTGTGTGTGTGTGTGAGAGAGAGAGTGTTTAATGTGTGTGTGTGTGAGAGAGAGAGAGAGAGTGTTTAATGTGTGTGTGTGTGAGAGAGAGAGAGAGTGTTTAATGTGTGTGTGTGAGAGAGTGAGAGAGAGAGAGTGTTTAATGTGTGTGTGTGTGTGTGTGAGAGAGAGTGTTTAATGTGTGTGTGTGTGTGTGTGAGAGAGAGAGAGAGAGAGAGTGAGTGTTTAATGTGTGTGTGTGTGTGTGTGAGAGAGAGAGAGTGTTTAATGTGTGTGTGTGTGTGTGTGAGAGAGAGAGAGAGTGTTTAATGTGTGTGTGTGTGAGAGAGAGAGAGAGTGTTTAATGTGTGTGTGTGTGTGTGTGTGTGTGTGTGTGTGAGAGAGAGAGAGAGAGAGAGAGTGTTTAATGTGTGTGTGTGTGAGAGAGAGAGAGTGTTTAATGTGTGTGTGTGTGTGTGTGTGTGTGAGAGAGAGAGAGTGTTTAATGTGTGTGTGTGTGTGTGTGAGAGAGAGAGAGAGAGTGTTTAATGTGTGTGTGTGTGTGTGTATCTATATAAAATCGATACCACTTCTTTTATTATTATTATTGAAAATTAAAAAAAAATAAAATATATACAAAGGACCGAAAACCAATCACAAAGAGTGCTTTCTTCATTTAAAAACATGAGATGCAGTGGGATGCGGAAAAACAGCCATAAAGTCTCGAGACATGTTTATTAAAAGTTGAACTTGCATTAATTTGACATGCTTTCTAAACATGTCTCTCTTGTGCGAGACGCGAGTGCAACGCTGATAGATGTCTCTAGAAAATGCGATATGTGTTCTGTGTGAACGGCTTGGTTTCAGTTTTGACGTAAACAACATCATCTCCGCATTGATGATCTCTTTTTCCACAATATTTTGAATAAGCAGCGCAGCATACAGTGGCTTCAACTGGATCGACTAAAAAAGCATTAAAATGCAACGACACCTACATCTTCATCACAGCTCGTGTGCCTCTGATAAGCTGCGTGACGAACACCTAAAATTCAAATGCTATGTTTTTGCATTCGAATATGGATTATTTTAAATTCGACAAATATTCGAAATTATAATTTTTTTGACAGCCCTACTGTACACACACAGAAACTTCACGGCAACCTGTCAAAATAAAAGTATGGTTTAACATGTAAGAGAAATATATTAACTCTTGTATTACTTTTGTACAGTATAATGTACGTCTTTATACATTACATTCTCTGTCAAATTTAAATAAAACAATTAAATGATAAAAAAATATATTACAACCAGATTAACCACTTAATTGTAGAAAAAAACAATATAATTATTATTAAACCTTTTTATAAAGGAATATTCACACAAGCTTTTCTTCCATGTATTAATTTTGACAGTAAACCTTTGTTTGTTTGCCAAAAAATAAAAGGGTTTAATCTTTCATTTGATTAAAAATAAATACATTTTTAAAGCCTTCATTTGATTATCAGAAAAATTAAAACAAGAATTTCTGGGAAAAAAACTGATTATAGGGCCCTATTGTTTAAAATGTTGAAATTGAGAATTTTGGACTTATTTTTTTCACTGAAATAAATGTTTTTGTTATTACACAGAGAGTAAAGTACCTGAAAAAAGGTCAAATGTGAACGGTACCAACCTTAAAACGTACTCTTCCTGACTTTGCAGCCGGCGATCGAGAGATTTTGGGCCGATCCGGTGACGACGGACTCAAATAAAGCAGATTCCTGAGCTGTGATGGAAACACATTTGACAAAAGTAAATACCTTAAAGGAAAACGCCACCGTTTTTCCATATTCCACTATGTTCTTCCCTCAACTTAGACGAGTTGATATGTACGTCTCCCGTCTCAGTGCGTGCACTCAATCGCTCTAGCGCGCGGCACCACTATGATAGCGTTTAGCTTAGCACCATTCATTTCTTAGGATCCAAACTGGGATGAATTTAGAAGCCAACAAACACTCCCATGTTTTCCCTATTTAAAGACTGTTACACGAGTAAGTATGGTGGCACAAAATAAAACGTGGCGATTTTCTAAGCGGATAAAAATGATAACTATAATGTGTGGCGGAAGAGCACGTCGCAGCACTTCGACTCCCCCTCTCGCTCTCCCTGATAGTGATAGTCGGCGTTGGTTGTGTTGATGGCAGTAATATCATCACTGCTCTTCCGCCACACATTATAGTTATCATTTTTATCCGCTTAGAAAATCTCCATGTTTTATTTTGTGCCACCATACTTACTCGTGTAACAGTCTTTAAATAGGGAAAACATGGAAGTGTTTGGTGTATATCACAATATAGCTATTTATTTATTTGTTTGTTGTGACCGATGCAAAAAATAAACAAATATAAGAAAGAAACAAGTGTATTACCTATTTTTGTCATTTTACATCTAAACATAAGCATTCAAGTAAGAATAACAAATAGTAAAATTGTGTGTTCATTAAAATAAATTGATTATTAAAACTACAAAAGCAGTTTAATCAAGTAGTGAGTGATTCCCTCTTTTCTTTTATTGTGTGATGAACATTAATGCGACAGACGGCCTGTATATATTAAGACAGTGTAATGCACGGATCTAATATAATGTTACACATCCGATGTTTTTCCCCAAACGTTCACTTAAGATATAACAGATTATGTTTGCGTGTATACTTAAAGGGACAGTACACCCAAAAATGTAAATTCTGTCATCATTTACTCACCCTCAAGTAGTTCCAAACCTGTATGAATGTGTTTGTTCTGCTGAACACAAAGGAAGATATTCTGAAGAATGAGGGAAACAGAGACGTTCTGGGGCACCATTGACTTCCATAGTATTTTTTTTCCTACTATTGAAGTCAATGGTGCCCCAAAACAGCCTGGTTACAAAATTTCTTCAAAATATCTTCCTTTGTGTTCAGCAGAACAAAGACATTCATACAGGTTTGGAACTACTTGAGGGTGAGTAAATGATGACAGAATTAAAATTTTTGGGTGTACTGTCCCTTTAAATATATTTAGCCTGCTGTTAATCTGTGTATATGTGTATCGGGATAGAGCGGCGTCGGTGTTTGTCGTCTTTATGCTCACGCTTCGGATGTCAATCAGTGCGAGAAGCGAACGGAGAAAAGGTATTCCTCTCAGAAAACATACAAATAAAGATACTTAATTACTATTTGGAGCACTGGGATTGCTAGACGAGGACTTAATGAACTCATTTGTGTGAAAATCTCAAATTCGACCAAAATCAAATTTTTTTTGCCCGTAGCTCAAAATTAACCTGTGCGCTAGAGATGGGTGATATGGGCTTAAAATATATCACGATATTTCTGGTATTTAATGCGATAACGATATCAATGTTGATAATTCAGGGAGTCCTGTTTCTTCAGAGAAAAGTATTATCTTTCCTATTTTTACCCAAAATAGGGTGTTGTGAGCATTACATGACTATACATGTAATGTAATACCTGTTTAATTCATACTGGAAGCCAGAGGGCGCTCTTGTGCAGAAACACACACATGCATCACAGAAGTAATAGACTGATGACGCTCCGGGAAATCCCTGATATGGACAAAAGTATCCAGTTATCGCTGAATAAAACGCACAACGGAGTTTTAACTGATGAAACTTGAAGACAATAAACATACGATTGTACAAAATATATGGTTTATCCGAGTTCTTCAAGAAATCTTGGGTATTTGTTATAAAGAAAGTATATTTATAATGCAACGCTAATCGACATAGCCTTTAATCGCTGTATATAATACTATCATTCTGTAATATGAAACCACGTCTGATCACAAAAAGAAGTATTTCAAACACTCGACTATGTTTAAGTTAAGTTAATTTGGAGAAAAAGCATGTCAATAAATGATATCTTTGTTGGACACCAGGTTTGTAAACAGGCTCATATACATGTAAAACTGTGCTACTGTACTATATTTATTCAGACCGATTTTTTTGTGCACTGTACAGCCCTAACCAAACCAGTTACAGACTGTAAAAGGAGCTTGAGCTCCTTGTTTAGTGATATACTCCTCCTCAGTTTCACGTCCGCCTTCCGCGATGTCGCTCCGCACAGTCGCACACAGAAATATGTCAACAACTAGACTTTATCATTATTATCACGGGAAGATTAATTCTTATCGTGGGGAGAATTACTACTCATTTTGCCAGCACGAGTCACATATATTGAAACTAGGGCTGGGGAATATATCTCATGCGATATGCATGCGCATCTCGTCAGTAAAGCCGGTTCCTTGATTAGCGGTTAATCTCCATCACCTGTTTTCAAATGGAGCGGCATATAATACACAGAGCCGTAAATCACTGACAAGCTTGACGCAATATCGCGTTCATATCGAAGGCGATTTTTTCCCGCAACTTTACAAAAAAAGAAGCTCAGTCGATATATGCGTAGCTTGTGCCCCCGACACGAGAGAAAGCTGCAGCCGCGCAGCGACCCTGAACTACGGACCTCTCGAGCCACGGTGTAGTAAATACACCGAAACGAGAGCCGTTCTTTCATCCTCCATTACTCCATTTGCAAACAAAACAGTATTTCCTGTGTTTAATGGAGATTTAGCGCTAATCAAGGAACCGGCTTTACTGACGAGATGCACATGACTATCGCATGCAATATATCGCCCAGCTCTAATTGAAACACTAAACAATGATAAAGTGTCCATTTGTCATGTCCATGTCAACTCACCGTGTGATCCGAACCCCTCTGAGCCGAGAAGATCTCCGTGTCTGGCAGCGTGTCGAATGGCGACAGCGTCTCGACGTCCACACTGTCCAGCATCTCGGTCAGAGCGGACAGCAGCGACGCCTCGCTCTCCACGCTGTCCGTCGACGTCTTCTCCTGAAAGATGGATAAAATGGACGGATCCAGGCTTCCGTGGAAAGCATCGGAGATCCTTCCGACATCCAGCTCAAAGACGGGAACATCGTGTTTCCCAAATTCAACCTGTGGATAACACAAATCACACAAAACAATGTCAGATTCAGTACACTTCCATTGCAGGACTTAAAGTGCTCTATTTTTGGCACTAATTTATATTCCGAGTATACGTCAAAGCTGTAATTAGTCATTATGATACTTCTTAAGATACAAAGTCCTTAACAATCTGTGAATCTAAAGTGTACACTCAACTGTGCTATTTTGGGACACCATGAATATAAACTAAAATGTGCTTTTAACACACTATCTCTGTATTTAAAAAATGCATTTAGTCACCACTAGTAGTACACTTGAGAGTACTAGTGTATGAAAGATGGGTTCTAAATAAATTTTTGAATCCATTACAGAGTATGTCTGGCGGTAGCACTTTTAGCGTAGCTTAGCATAGTTCATCTGTGTCCCAAAATAGCACAGTTTGATTTAAAATCCAAATTTAGTGTACCGAAAGTTTACAAACTTTCTGATGGACAGTTTTAAAATTCAGACTTTCATTTCTTGTAATTATTTCTATTGAAACTATTAATTATTAACTACTAAAATCATATCCGGCGTTAATGTTAATCAAGGAATTTGCTTCTGTAGAAACCATGATGTAAGCAGCAGATGATATTATCACAGTACAGCTTTACTGTAGTAACTACGGTATTTTGACTGTAGTTACCATGATAAAGTTTTCTACGGTGGTGTTTTTAAGGGTAAACATTTTTAATTTAATATCATTTACAGGGTGGAAAACAACAAATTCAAATGCAGGATAAATTTAACAGTAATTATATAAAGAAGCTGTAAAGTGATTATGATGAAGTACAACAGTCCAACAATCCGTGAACTAAAGTCATATTTCCTGTAACTACAGCAAAACACTTTGAGTATAGTTTGTTAAAAAAGAATGTCGTTTAAAATAATTTAAATTACGTTTGCCCTTCAAAACACCATCGTACTGTAGAAAACGTTACACATAGTAGTATACTAGGTAGTACACTAGTTCACAGTAGGTCTACGTGTGCACGCTCAAACAGTAGTATACTAGCTGGAGTACATGCTGCCAGTTCAGCGCAACCTTGGAGTGTGGGCAATAGGTAGCATCCACCGACTAGTTCACATAGTAGTATTGGCGCACAAGTTCACATATGTCATTTAAATAGTATACTAGCTAGTACACTAGTTCACATAGTAGTATACTAGGTCTCACACTAGTGTCACATTGTAATATATCTACTAGTACATCTAGTTCAGGTGGTCATATACCCCTCTTTCCACGCAAGGAACATAAATACAAACACCTGTTCCAAGTGGAAAGGTTCTGAGGTTCAGAGCATCTAGTATTTATTTTATTCAAACCGGTCTTTGTCTTTCGACACCCAGCAAGCACCAGCTCCGAACCAGGAATAAGCGGTTCGTAAGTTCAGCACCAAAATGTTATGACATTGTATATTACAATTGTAAACTTAAACTGTGAACCTTTCAAGCAGGGTCTACAAATATATATGGTCTTTTTTATAAAATACATTTTATACATACATTTAAGTAAAGAATCCTGCAAGCACTTTAATGGACTCGTACTGCACAAATAGTGGTTCAATAACGTTGAATGTTACAGGGACTGATTATTGCAAATGCAGATCGCCAGTGTGTTCTGGTTAAACAATTTTTATTTATTTATTTAATGCTAAGGTTTGCATATAGTGGTGTGTTCTTAATGACAGCTTTCCTAAAAATATATCCTATTCCTAAAATAAGAAATATCCCAATATATCGCCTTGCTTACAGTATCACAATATATCGTATCGCAACTGTATCGTGATACGTATCGTATCGCCAGATTCTTTCCTAGCCCTAGTGGAAAAGCATACGGTTCTAGCCAATAAAGCAGTAGCACTGGCTCTGAACTAGCACCTGGTTCCTGCTGGTGGACACTAGGGGGTTCACATAGTAGTATACTAGCTAGTACACTAGTTCACATAGTAGTATACTAGGTAGTACACTAGTTCACATAGTAGTATACTAGCTAGTACACTAGTTCGAAGTTTACAAGCATGGACTAAAGAACAAAGTGCAAAACTCTCAATTTGATTTTCTGAAGTATTAAGTGTGAAGATGGACAAAATAATTATTGTTGACTGATTCGGATTGAATCTTGATCTGAGAATGAAGTGAATTCAGTGTGATTCTGTCTGACAGACGCGCGTGCGTGCGTGAGACACGTCAGCGTCATATGAGCTGCACACGTATCAATACGTGAGCGTTATCTGACAGTGAAAATAAGCTTCAGTTAATAATTAATGATTCATTTATTCATGCATTTATGCATTTAAATATGAACACGAGCGGAAAACGTCGAGTAAAAGCCTCGTTTCATTCATTCATTCATTTAATGGAGTTTCATACTGATTGAGTACAGAAGCTGTCAAACAAACACGCAGCGATATTACTCATTATTATAAACTTAATGTATATTTTATTTTTGACACACAGTTATATTTCTACGCCATGTTCATATACCAAATGCCGGTGCACGAGCATTTAAACCGTTTCAAACCTAAAACTGGTGTTCAGGATTCTCAATCGAGCACTTAAACGGCATCGATCGACAAACTAAACCACCTTTGAGCCGTTAACAAGATCTCAAAAGCGCATTTCTCGAGATTTATAACGCGTGTATAACTTCACATCCGCCTCGAGTCGCGCTGGCGTCCACGTGTTCACATCTCGAGCGTCTTTTCTACACACGATCATCGCCACAGCGTCTTTATATAAACACCTGCAGATAAACAACATAAACATGTACAAGACCTGAGTGTCCTGGTGCGGCTGTGCTGCGGTATAGTCCGTCAAATCACACTTTATATCCTTCAGTTTTACGCCATGCGGCGCCGCCATTTTGATTCGGAGAGCAGGGTTGCGCACGAGGCGCCGGTTGAGTCACGTGATGCGGAGGTTCCCGGGAAAATGACAGCTCGCCTCGAATACGTTTAAAAAAAACGCCGTTGCAGTTGCCAGGCAACAACTTACAACAGCCGCCTAATCGTTTTACCTCAGATGTGTTTTACGGTATTCTAAATGACTATTATTGTTCATATTTTATATGATTTCTGTAATTACGATGACGGAATAGAGTGGCATCTAGTGGTCGATTTGATCAGGTAACGATTTTCTCTCAAGTCTCATTGCTTTCATTTCATTAACGTTAGTTACGAGCCAAATAACGGATTATTTATTTAAAGTGAAATACTAATTTCTTCAACTCTGCATTTCAATAATATCACTCTTATGATTCACATTACAATCAATATTTCTGTATATTCTCCAGTGAAGTATTAAGATAACGTTACATTTACCTGAGAAGAAATGTACCATAAGATATAAAGACTTGTTTTAACTAGTGTTATTATCCTTAAATATAACTAAAAGCAAAAAAACTAAACAAAAAACATTGCATTACTTGGGATAAACATTGACTGAAATAAAAATAAACTTAAACTTTTCTCATTTTCATTTAGTTTGAGTTGAAGTAACGTTACTAAAATCACTACAACTAAATAAACTAGGCTAAATCTAAACACTAGAACTTAATAAAATTGAGCATAAAATTAATATATAAATATAATAGAAAATATATATACATTTTATTTATTTCGTTTATATACATTTTAAATGAAAACTGAAAATATAAAAATAAAATCTAATTCAAAATATTAACAAAAACAATAATAGTAATGTCAATTATACTAAAATAACACTGGTTTTAAGCACAAGAATCTCTAAATTTGCTTTGTTTCTTAATTTATTGCTAATAGTCAATATTAAATATATTAGTGGATACTGGATATCTATGGAGGGCCAAATTACTCTAAATTAAATCATTAAATAAATGTTGAAATATATAAATAAATCATTAAATGCATAATTAAATAATACATAGATAAATGCATAAATAAATAAATAAAATTTAATTAATTAATTAATTAATTTACTCCACATTTAATTCTTTAGGGTTATGGCACAACTGACAACCATAACCCTAAAAATGAAATGTGGAGGAAATTAATAAATTAATGAATGAATTTTTTTTAATGCATTTAGTTATGCATTTAATTATTTAATTATGTATTTAACGATTTATTTATATTTTCAGCATATTTCTTAATTATTTAAAATAATTAAATTATTTAATTATTTTAATTATTATAAATTCATGTGTAGATTTTAAAACATTTGATTTTGGTTTTTAGTGTTTTATTTTTAATTTATTTAGACAAAATAGTATGGCTATTGGCTATGCAAATAGATAAAGCGCATTAAAATAAACACTTATGGATATTTTGTCAATTTTGTAATTGTAAAATTGACCAGTGCATGAATAAAACAGTGTTTTCGGCTGTAGTGTCTTGATTTAATTTCAATAAAGTGTGTTATAGTATGTCACATTAATCTCTTCTCAAAGAACAAGAACAGTCCTGTTTCTCCACAGTCAGCAGAGCATTATTTTCAGATGTTCCTCTTCTCTTTCTCTCTCTCTCCGAGCCGCACGCTGTTTGAAACGGGGCCAGCGTGTCTTGTGAAGCAGAAGGGAGCTCCGTGAAAGTGGGTCACCTTCCGGATCAGTCCGGACCCTGCCGTGTCTCCCGAGAGATTGCCATTATCTGGACACACACAGGTAGATCCGCTCTCCTCCAGCAGACGATGTGCTACGGTCACAGAGCTTCTCGCTCTCGTTTCACCCTCCGCTTCCCTCGTTTACAGTATCGGTGGCCTCTTAAAATTTGGCAGGAAACCCAGAAAACCTCTCAAATGAAACGTAGAAGAGAGAAAACACACACACACACACACACACACACACACACACGCACACACACTTTTCATTTCCTTCAACTAGTGTAATGTTTAACGTTTATTCCTTTTGTTAGTGGGTAGAAATGAAGTTCATAAATATGTGACCCTGCAGCACAAAACCAGTCATAAGTGTCAATTTTTTTACATTGATTTATACACCATCCAAATAATCTTTCCATTGATGTGTGGTTTGTTATGATAGGACAATATTTGTCTGAGATACAACTATTTGTAAATCTGGAATCTGAGGGTGCAAAAAAATCTAAATATTGAGAAAATCATCTTTAAAGTTGTTCAAATGAAGTTCTTAGCAATGCATATTACTAATCAAAAATTAAGTTTTGATATATTTACGGTAGGAAATTTACTAAATATCTTCATGGAACATGATCTTAATATCCTAATGATTTTTGGCATAAAAGAAAAATGTATAATTTTGACCCATACAATGTATTGTTGGCTATTGCTACAAATATACCTGTGTTACTTATGACTGCTTTTGTGCTGCAGGGACACATATACAAATAATTCTTACTTGAAGTGACAGTTCACTGAAAAATGTGTGTGTGTGTGTGTGTGTGTGTATGTGTGTTTTGGTCTGCAGAGCACATCAGTCAACACACAGGACCCCTGACCTTTAACCTGACACCCCATCAGCCATTGGCAGCAGGACGCCAGCCTAGTTACTACAGCGCTAAAAGCTGCTCCGTCATGTGTGGTGATGCAATCATCTGATCCCAGATCAGCCAGAGAGAGAGAGAGAGAGAGAGAGAGCTGAGAACACAAATGTAAAAGGAAACAGTCTTTTACTAAGAGAGAAGGAGAACATTAACATGTGCGCAGAGAAACTGAGAGCTGAAACCTGACAGAGCGACACAGGAGAGACAACCGGCTTTGAAAAAGATCACAGCTGTAGAGGTACAGCACACACACACACACACACACACACACACACACACACACACATTTCTAGATACTTAATGCCAAATTTACACAGAAGCTGTGCATGTGACACTCAGAATACATCAGAATAACTGCAGTCATATGAACACTTACTGGACTGAAGCAGCTCAGCTTTACTTGATTCTCCATCAATCATGTTTTAGTCTCAAATCTGATCATCAGGATCTTTTGAGGAGCGTTTGTTTCCAGAAGCTTTACTTTCACTGTTCCTCAGCGGAGGAATGATCTTCATCTCACATCTTCTGAGGAGCCTTTATTTCTTCATCTCTCAATCAGCATTGCATTTCGATCTCATCTCACTAAGACATATTATTGGGAAATTAAACTGCAAAAATTACTCAGAAATCTTCATGACTCTGACATCAAAACCATGAGGGATGCACTGATATTCAGTCGGATTAATATAGATAAGATGATTATTATTTTCATGTTATAGCTATTTTGTAAAAAAAATAATAATAAATTAATAAATAAAAAAGCAGACTAAAAACTAAAATCAATTATTTTAAATGCTACAAATAAATTTAGCTATCACAAAAAAATGGATTTTCATTTTGAGATTACATTTATTAAATTATGAATGTTTTTAAAGCTTAACTCAGCGTTACATACGCCACAGGTAATCTAAACAGAGCAGATGAACATTAGATATCCAATATCAGATCAAATATCTAATGAATAAATAAAAAATAAGAAATAAAAAATACATAATTAAAAAATATTATAAAATAAAAAATAAGAAAAGTCTAATAAAGTATTAAAAAATAAGAAATGACACATTTAGAGATCTTTATGCTTAAAGCAAGTGAAAACAAATATGTTATCGGAACAAGACAAAATTAATTTCCTTAAAGGGGAGCTAACGCACACAGTTTCACCCAATCTCATGTTAATCTTGAGTACCTATAGAGTAGTACTGCATCCTTCATATCTCCAAAAAGTCTTTAGTTTTATCATATTTATAAAAGAAAGATACAGATTTACAGATCCGAGCTCCTGGAGGCGTGCCGTGTGGGCGGAGCTAAAGAGTGGAGGCGTGCCGTGTGGGCGGAGCTAAAGAGTGACAAGCACTTGCCCGAACACAGACATTTGATGCCGTTTCACTCACCATCTGCAGTTCTGAATCATGAGCGGGATCTTTTATAGCTGGGACCGCTCCATCTTTCAGTATTAAACCATGTGCAAATCCAGCGTCGAATTGGGCCTTGTTTATAAAACGTTCGTCAACAAAACACTTGAGAAACTCCATTGCTGCCCCGGAAAAACAAACTATATCCACTGTTCACGTAACGCTGGGTTGTTTTGGGAAGCTGAACAAGGTTATCTTTCCCTCACAACCAAAAACACACTTCTTTAGAGACGTTCTTCCCGAGCGAGTCCCGTGCAGCGCTGCCGATTGAAGCGTGTTGATTGGCTGCTCTCGCTCCGGTCGATGCGTGCAGGGGCGTGTTCTTCCGGGAGAAATGCCCATATAAGGAGTTCCACCGTCGTTTACGTCATCAAGAACAACGATCGAAAAAAACTCTCCGAAACTTGTACGAATCCGGAAGTGAGATTTTTGGCACAGAAATACTCTGTTATACGTCCAAATTTTTTTTGAAACTTTGTCCATGCTTAGCATGAGAATCCAACTCTTTACCAGTGTAAACAACTCTGAATGCATGAAACAGCATTGCACCCCCCCTTTAAGTCTCAAGTCTTTATATTTTGGTAATTTCTTCTCATGTCAATGTAACTTGATAATTCACTTGAAAACAATACAGAATTACTAATTCAGTTCTGAAGCGGCGTTTAGATGTATTTCTCAGTGCTGCTCATTTACACAGCAATCACAACTGTATGCTGTAACACTAGAGGTCAGAACAGGCATCATTTAGTCTGGCTTTTATGCAGCATTGCGTCTTGACACTGTATTTTGAGCAGCTTTAACTCGGCTGTGTGAAAAACCTTAAATGAGGTCGTACCCTTGACTTTTGTTTTATATGAAGCTAGTTATTCAGCAGAAAACGTGACTGCGTCTTGAGATCTCCAACGCAACCTGCAGTTCTGATGACGCATGAGAAATCTGCACATTACTATCCAAATACCCCCGACGGGGCAGTTATGATCATATCAGTGCTCTCCTCAATCAGATAAACCAAGAGCCAATCACAGCGTTCCTAATGAACAGGTCTCACAGATCGGTTGTGTTCTGGCTCCGGTTACATCGAGCTGTCGTTTAGCTGCTTGTCTGTCAAGGGCGAACACGCGTGTGTTTATGTGCGTGTGTGATCCTGCACATGTGATCTGCCACATTGCCATGGTGACACTGCTCTCTCTCTCTCTCTCTCTCTCTGTCAATTCAATTCAATTCAATTCAATTCAGTTAGCTTTATTGGCATGACAAAAGCACATTTTGTATTGCCAAAGCATACATAGTAGAAGAGAACATATACAACAGTGTGATTTGGAACAATATAGCAATTTAAATAACATTTGAACAAGTAATATTAAAAAAATGACATTAAAACATATGGATACATATATGATATCTCTCTCTCTCTCTGTCTCTAACTCCAGCAGCACAGACAGACGGAGGAGCTGAGAGACTGTTGTCACCACTGGCAGGGTGGAAAATGCATATTTTTAAACTAAAAATCAATTTTAATATTTTTAGAATATTTTATTTAAAAATGTATTGAAAATTTTATAAATTCTTATTTTTAGCATATACAGCGGGTAAAATAAGTATTGAACACGTCACCATTTTTCTCAGTAAATATATTTCTAAAAGTGCTGTTGACATGAAATTTTCACCAGATGTCGGTAACAACCCAAGCAATCCATACATACAAATAAGTTCAGATATGAAGTTATGTGTAATAAAATGGAATGACAGGGAAAAAGCATTGAACTACTGAAATGTATTTAATACTTCGTACAAAAGTGTTTGTTGGTGATGAGAGCTTCAAGACGCCTCCTGAAGGAGAAACTATCGCATGCATTGCTCAGGTGTGATTTTGTCTTCAAATCTTGAAGGTTATGTGAGTCTCTTCTATGAACTCTGACCTTTAGTTCTTATTTTCTATTGGATTCAAGTCAGGTGATTGTCTGGCCGTTCTATATATAAACACACTGTAACGGAGCCAACGAGACGTGAGGCGTACAGATCCATGTGCAAGTTTTTATTTATAAACAGTCAATACACAGGCAGGGTCAAACAACGGCAAACAGATATGGCACGGGCAAGACACAAGAGTGATCCTAGGGCAAGCGTGGGTCGACGATCGGCGAACAATATCCAACAGGGCAAGGCAGAGAGATAATCCAGGTACACAAGCAATAATCCAAACGAGGTGCAAACAGAGTCCGAACGGCAAGGCAAAGGGTCCAGGAAACACGGGTAAGAATCCAGGAAACACTAGGTGGGGTAAGAGCTATCTTAGAGAGTGATAAAGAAACAGAGAGAAAGTCCGCTTATAAAGAGTGTGTGATTGGGTGATAGTGATTGTGTGATAGTTCTCAGGCGTGATTAGTGTAAAGCTGTGTGTGTGTCGACAATGGATATGACAACTAGGTGGGCTCTGTCGGGAGGAAGGCCAGAGTAGTATATATTTATATTCATATAAATTCTATCTCTTGGAACATATCTTTCTTAAATATATACAGAGTGATAAACGCTAAACTTTTATTTTGGAATACTCTGCACTAATTTAATTAAAAATATTATATTACGTATTTCTTTATTAACTAATATTTTATTTTTTACATAAACAACATACAATAACATACAAAACATCACAGAGAGAAAGTCCAAGGCTTATAAAGTCATCCATCCCTCCATCCCTCCAGTGTGTGATTGGGTGATAGTGACGGTGCCGGTGCCTTGTGTGATAGTTCTCAGGTGTGAGCGTGATTAGTGTAATCAGTTAAAATAAAAGAAAAAAAATACATATCAAAATATTTAAATATATAAATATTTTTGTGAACTATAATTTTACCTCACATGTGTGTCGTCAGTGACCACACGAAAGACCAGCAATGGATGATGGGAAATGCAGTCCAGGTTCGTCTCTTGTGTGCTGTGAAAACTCTTTCACTTTCTGGTGTGAGAGTCGTTGATTTTGTGAATATGATGGAGAGGCGACCTCTGGTGGCTATCGGGACGTCTCTGTGCTTGTGCGCGTCGGGTGTGTGCGGAAGGCCAGTTCTGTTTCGTTTCTTCTTCTTCTTGTGGTTTTAAATAGACGTGTAAATTGGCAAATTAAATTCGTGTATATCACACACACACACACATACAGCATATATTTGGAAAATATTTACATGTATGAAAAATCATTTATACATGTATATATTTATATTCATATAAATTATATAAACGAAGACCCACTTCGGTGGTGCTATATAAACTGTCTGCTTGCATATTTAATATATCGCCTCTTGTCCTGTCTTTAAACGATAAATTCACTGAACATATCTTTCTTAAATATATACATGCTTTTGTTTTAATGTGTTTTAATATGTGTGTGTATTTATATTTTTTCGTTTCTATACATAATAAATATACACTGGTTTATGAAGAGTATGCTCTTCCTTTTTTTCACACTAAAATTAATTGATATAACGCGAGGCAATTATGTAAACAAAAACTTTTATTTTGGATGCGATTAATCGTGATTAATCTTTTGACAGCACATCCCTAATATACATACACACATACACATACACATACACACACACATACTGAATATGGAACTAATTCCAGGAAATAATTGGACAAAAATTCCTGTATTATAAACAGAAGATTATTGATAAAACAAATACATTAAACAATAGTATTTCTTTATTAACTAATATTTTATTTTATTTTTTACATAAACATAACATACAATAACATACAAAACATACAAAAATAAATGAGAAATTATTGTTTTTGCTTAAATTAATTTTATATATAGGGAGGACACAGACTGAACTGCGGAGAAAGTATATATTTGTTCTATCTTTATATGAAGGGCATAAAAAAAACTGGTAAGATCTAGCCTATAGTTTATAGTTTCAGTTTAAAGCGGCTCGCGCTCACAGATTCTGACAGAAAGGCTGCGTGTGCCGCTGACAGAGATGCTTCTCGCGCTGTTTAATGTGTTTGCTGTTTTTCATAAGTTTTCACAGGTATATTCTCCATCTGTAAATGTTAGAAACAGTATTTATTTTCAAGCTTTTGCTTTGCGATTCTCTGCTGTCAATACAAGAGCGCCGCCGTGCGTGCGAGCCAAACAGACGACGCGCATAAGAGCGCAATAATCCCTCCTAAAATATCTCTGAAATATTTGTACTTCTCTTCTCTTCTCTTCTCTTCTCTTCTCTTCTCTGTGATCTTCTTCGTTTCGGAGAAACAAAGGACAAATATTTTAATCTCTCAGGCATGGCACCGACTGAGGCACCGAAATCGTCGTTCTTCGGTTCTAGTACATACCGGTTCTTCGGTGCCATATTGGTCTTTACCCAACCCTAGTTGTCTTTATTGCTTTGTTTAATAATATTTCAGCTGCTGAGCTGTAAAGGCTCTGATGGAAGGTTTCAGTGCTGATGTGTTTCCTGCAGCTGTATTAATTAATCCCTCCGTCAGTAATGAAGGAGGTGTATAATATTTAATGAGCACTTCCATAGACTTAAACTGGAAAATACCACAAGCTTGTCTGATCATCTGGCAGCCGGTTGCTAAGGTCGTACTGCTCGGTAACGGCAGGATTAGTGAATTCGAGGGGTCAGAGGTGAACATCTGCAGGTAAAACAGCCGTGACCTCTCTGATGACCTGTAGAGCTGCTGAGGTCAGTGCTGCTCTGTGACACTGACGGGATGAATGGATGAGACGGGGAGGGAAACGGTGACTTATGAGAGATGAACAGTTATAAAAGAGAGAGAGAGGCAACCTGTGATGTAACAAGCCACTCACCCCCCCATCTATCCTCTCTCTCTCTCTCTCTCTCTCTCTCTCTCTCTCTCTCTCTCTCTCTCTCTCTCTCTCTCTCTCTCTCTCTCTCTCTCTCTTGTGCCAAAACATAGACAGCTGCCTTCTAAGGCAACATCCAAAATGAAACGACTGCTTTGAAACAGCAGACAAATAGTTTGACAGTAATGCGACACTATTACTGTATATTATGCTGTATCACTGTGACGTTTAGATCCTCTGTTGCTCAGATGTCTTTGCATGTTATGAATTCACAGGTCAGGAGGTCATCAATGCTGATACATTGCAGACGTTGTAAATATGTTGCAAAATACATTTTTGTCGCATGAGCTTGTGTTTGTTCAGGAATAGAAGTGAATAGAGTCTAGTGTGACTGATTGCTTTCATGTGAGCTAAAGCAGGCATCTTAGAGGGCAACTTGACTGTGCTTCACAATGCCTTACAATGCCGCCTCTATAGGCAGCTCGCTAGGATTTGGAACAGAGCCAGAGGTATTTTGTCTGAGAAAGCGAGAGCAGCGTCGCCTCCAAAAACATCAGATGAGAAATGATTGACTTCATAAATACTATAGAACATAAGATCAAATAGTGTGTGAATCACTGATTTTTTTAAATCAACAATGGTGATTATGACGATCAAAAAGTCTAACTAAAAATGCTTGCTATATTGAGCTGATTTCTCTTAACTTGACACTGAGTCTGTCCACTGATTTACTGCCATAGTTATGTTTTTGGATTGTCTTCATTTTGTGGAAAATATTGGTAGGCAATTTAATTGATTCATTAGATTCATTTCCGGCATACCAGTAAGTTAATTAGATCAAAAGAATTAGGAATTGGGGGCTGCAAGGACTCGCGCACACACACACTCGCACACACACACACTCGCACACGCACACACACACACTCGCACACGCACACACACACACTCTCACACACACACACTCTCGCACACACACTCTCGCACACACACTCACTCACACACACTCGCACACACACACACACACACACACACACACACACACACACACACACACACACACATTCTCGCACACACACTCACTCACACACTCTCGCACACACTCTCTCACACACACACACTCTCACACACACACGCACACACACACACGCACACACACACTGTTAGGGGGTCCGTGGAAAAGTTTTGAGGAAAACGGTGTAATAAATGTACAAAACAATTAAATAAAATAAAGTAATTAAACAAAAAATCGATAACAAATAAAAAAAAAATATATATATATTAAAAATAAACAAGTAATAAAAAAAAAATTATGTATAAATTATTTTACAAAATTTATAGAAGTAAACAAAAACATACAAATTTGATTAAAATATGTAAATAAATAAAAGAATGTATAAACTATTATATAATAAAGAAGATTAAAATAAGTTATATAATAATTAAATAAAAATGTATATAAAAAAGATTAAGTAAATAATAAGAATTGAAGTCATAAATATGCAACAACAAAAAATAAAATAAACAAACATAAAAAGTAAATTAGAATAAGTTAATAAATTAAAAATAATTACAAATTAAATAATAAAAGATTGAAAATTAAATTAAAGAATGCTAACAAACAAATAAAAAATATTAAACTAAATAATAAGAAAAATAATTAATTCATGAATAATTAAAAAAATTAATAAAAAAGCAAATGCATAAAAATTCAATTAAAATACATAAATAAATAAATAGCTAACATTAACTTCATAGAAGCTAAATAATATTTTAGACATATTTATAATATACATTTTTCACAGTATTATTGGATGTTCATACTAGAAACTATATAGATGCCTTTAGTATGGGGGTCTTTCATGTGACGATGATCATATTTGGGGATCTAAAAGATCGAAACCCCCTGAATTAGACGATTAATTAGATGCTTGATAATGGTGATGTAAACAGTGATCCACATGCCTTTGAGCTGGACACTGATTAAACCACAAACACTTATATTGAACTACAAAAGCCAAAGAAGCGCAGTCCAGCGCAGCGAGATTACGTGCGTCTCTCTCTGCTCTCATTCCTTTGTGCTTGTTCTTTTTTTAACCTTTCCCTCTCTCTCTCTCTCTCTGTTTCCACTCTCTCCTCCCTCTCTGGCTCTCAGAGCTGCTGCGTGTGTGTGTGTGGAAAACAGACGCCCATGTGAGCAGCGGAGCAGCAGCAGCGGCGCAGGAGAATCTCATCGGCTCCGTTCCAGCGTTCGGCCGCGGCTCCGGCGAAGGGGATGTGAGAAGATGTCTGTGGGAGGCTGCGCGTGTCCCGGTAAGCTCCAGGCTTTCGCTGCAGTGATATACGGACAGGTTCAGAGGTGCAGAAACATGGCTGCCAGTCTTCTGACGTCTGACTTTTGAAGACGCTGCTTTTCATTTTGCTCAAACAGCTGGTTTGTGTTGCTGACATTTAGGAGGTTTTCTCCGCCAGGGTGCGTCGGCGGCTTCGTTTCGTGGCCTAAATCTCAGAGTTGGGGGGTTTGTTTTGTTAAATGGAAGAGCAGGGGCTGAAATGAAGGGATAAATCAAAGGTTTGTGGAGTGGCTTGATTAGAAAGTAAAGGTCACGTTGCGTTTTAAACTCGACCCCTGCCGTGTGACGCTCACACACACACACACACACACACACGACATCAAACGTGCTTTCTGTCACATCTCAGACGAGGGCTTTCCTGCAGATGAGTTGTGTGTTTGTGTTTGTGTATGTAGTTTAGTAGTGGATAAGAGCAGGTATTTGTAGTCATATTTGGACCGGGTACTCCCATTTAAGGGGATTTCTAGTTTCTGAAACAGTATCTGCACAGCTGAAATTAGATGCTTGATTAGTCAGGGCTATCCAGATCTGTGACCTTCACATTGGTGTGTCACTGGATAGACAAGACATGATATCAGAACCCAATCCATGAGCACGCCAAAGCAACAAGCAGATAAGAGACCGCGCTG
>CM049847.1:31562484-31569984 GCA_027422415.1 Schizothorax lantsangensis | reverse complement strand
GAGGTATGTATGTAACATTATATGAGGTATCATTATGTTACATTGTGACGAATGTCAAATCACACAAAAATGGCATCTGATTTATTTCGACATGAAAGTGGCTCAGATTGGAATTGAAAATGTAAAATGGAATTGTGATTTATTTTTTGATCTTGTTCAAATGAAGCTGTCTCTGGATCACACACACACATCAGCTCGTTATTGCTCTTTCCTCCTCTCTCTGTCTGCAGGAGGAGAGGTTTGTGCTCTCATGCACAGAGTCACATGGTCTGCTTGATTAGAGGAAAATCACTTAAAGCAGAGCGCTGCGAAACCGGCAACAGCTCAAAGCAGCGCAGACAGACAAAGAGGAGGAGGAGCGGCGAGGATGTGTGTGTTGAAGCGAGGAGGTCGTGTCTCTGTGTGTCTGAGTGTTTCTCCGGCAGACTCATCTGTCATTGGTCAGGCTGTTTCTGCTCATCAGACCTGCTGTCTCCTGCACAACGCCACAGATCTGGAACAAAATGGCTTCCTGTGCAGCATCAGAGCGATGTGACGTTACCCATCAGACACACAGACTGACACCGTGTGCGCTTCACTCTGCCTCGTGTGATCTGAACACTGAACCGACTCTGTCATGTTATTTGGCTCATCAAACCGTTTGGTTTTCTTGAGGAGTCTCAGAAACTCTTTTACAGCTAATAGTAAACAGTTTAGCATAAAGGACACTTGTGTGCTTATAAATAAACCATCTGTTTGACATTTTATTAGTAGTGAAGATGCGAAAAGAGGAGGAACAGATGAATCAATTGAGTGAGTCATTTACGCAGGAACCGCTCCGATTGATTCAAACTCGTGACTTCGATGATTCAGTTCAAGCGATTCACTAGAAAAGCCAGATCAAAAGAGTCATTAATTTTCCAATTTCGATATAATGATTTTAAAAAGCACATATAGTGATGGTGAAACAGAGCTTTTACAAACTCAGAATCAGTTAAAACATTGCGTCGCAAAATGATTCACTCTTTCGAAGTGCTTCAATTGGATCATGTATCGTGAATTTGATTTATTTTGGGACTTTGTGTATCGCGAATCATTTGATTAAGATAGGCCCGACGTGAAGCGCATTAAAATCGTTTAGTGCACAGCTAGCCGTGCATTATCCTGCTTATACCATGGTCATTTACCAGCATTGACAAGTTAAAGCTGTTAATGATGTTTGCAGCGCAATATTTGACCGGAAGGGTAAACCGGCTCGTTAGAGCTAGCATTCTGCCCGCTTCAAATCAGACACATAGTGCGGTAAAATCACATTTATTTGAATGAATTATTGATCGATCGAGAGAGAGAGAGATGAGTGAGAGATGAGGTGTGTGTACGTTACCTGTGTCTGCACGTCTCTCTACAAACAATGAAGCTGTGATTACTTAAAGTGCCCCTATTATGTATTTCTGAAGATGATCTTTCATGCAGTGTGTAAGTGAATGAAAACATCCTGCAAAGTGTTAAATCTGAAAGTGCTCTGTGTATAAAGTTATTATCTCTCAAAAGAAAGAGTCGACTCTGAATCATTCAAACGAGTCGTTTTTAAAACGAATCCCAAGCCGTTACATGTTGACGTCAACATGAAGCATTAGCATATTGCCGCCCACTTGTTGGTCTTTTCCCTGAATGAAAATGCAAATTCATTCTTTGCCACTAGGTGGCTCTTTTGGAGCAGTTTCCACGGTAACACTGTACACAAATCAAATCGACCAATCAGCGCAGATTAGCATCACGCACAGGAGGGGTTTGGAAAAATGAATCGTTGAGCGAATCCTTTGGGAGTCGTTGAGCAAATAAGATAAAAATAAATGCATATTATAAGAAAATGAAAGTGTTTTTTGACCTTTCATGCATCTCAACCTGTTGTTGGGGATCCCAAAACCAAAATATCAACTTTTCATAACCCATAATAGGGGAACTTTAAAAAACAGTGATTTTACACCTCGTTGCTGAGGAATATAATGTAGTGATCTAGTGTGTAGGCTATTTTATTAATAAAAGTCGCGGGGCAGCACTGACAACAAGTTTCTGTACCCAGCACGATCTGCGATCTCCAACCCCTCTCTGTCTCTCTCTCTGTGTGTGTGTGTGTGTGTGTGTGTGGTGTGTGTGTGGTGTGCGAGTGAGTGATGTGTGTGGGTTTGTGTGCATCAATTAAAGCAGCGCATTAATATAGAATGGTGATTAAACTGACGGTTTTAATGCAAACCTGCCAGCCAATCAGAATCCAGTATTCAGACAGACCATGGAATAAATCTATATAAAAAAAAAAATATATATATATATATATATACTATATATATATATAATGATTTCTGTACGTGAATTGATAGTTCAGATTATGCTCAACTGAATTACAAAGTCATCACAAATGTCTGGAGTAATAATATTATATTATAGTTTTTATTAATATTTTTAGTTATTTAGTTATTTTACATTTTCCATTACATTTTAATTGTAAAGTTTTACTTTTTTTATTTTCATTTGTTTTTTCTTCTTCTTTAGTTTTAACTGAATTATTTCAGTTTTAGTTTCAGTAATTTTAGTACTTAAACTTAAAAAAAAAAACTATTTGAAAAGTTGCCCCTGTTAATCACTGAAAATAATTAAAATAATATTTTATTCATCAGTTAATGTTTATCTCATTTAAAGCAACAAACATGTTTTAATGGTTTAGTTTTAGTTAATAATAACCCTGCTTGAGAACATAACTGTGTGTGTGTGTGTGTGTGTGTGTGTGTGTGTGTGTGTGTGTGTGTGTGTGTGAGTGTGTGTGTGAGTGTGTGTGTGTGAGTGTGAGTGTGAGTGTGTGTGTGTGTGTGTGTGTGTGTGTGTGTGTGTGTGTGTGTGTGTGTGTGTGTGTGTGTGTGTGTGTGTGTGTGTGTGTGTGTGTGTGTGTGTGTGTGTGTGTGTGTGAGTGTGTGTGTGTGTGTGTGTGTGTGTGTGTGTGTGTGTGTGTGTGTGTGTGAGTGTGTGTGTGTGTGTGAGTGTGTGTGAGTGTGTGTGTGTGTGTGTGTGTGTGTGAGTGTGAGTGTGTGTGTGTATGTGTATGTGTGTGTGTGATGTGTGTGTGTGTGTGTGTGTGTGTGTGTGTGTGTGTGTGTGTGTGTGAGTGTGTGTGTGTGTGTGTGTGTGTTGTGTGTGTGTGTGTGTGTGTGTGTGTGTGTGTGTGTGTGTGTGTGTGTGTGTGTGTGTGTGTGTGTGTGTGTGTGTGTGTGTGTGTTCATTTTTATAATTTTTGTGTCTTTTTTGATCAACAGTAGGCAGTATTGTAGTATTTGGTTGGTGTCAGACTCTCACCACTAGGTGTCGTGTGTTGTACTCCGTCAGTAAGCAGACTCGTTCTGACAGCTCTTCTCCGAGTCGTTTACTGCGTCTGAACAGATCAGGGTGTCTGCTGTGATCACTGAGTGTGTCCCGTGAGACTCTGCTGTCCGTCTGTAGCGCCTCCAGCTCGCTGCATCCTGATCCAAACGCTGTGATCAGCACTTTACAGCAGCATTGATTTACAGCTTAACGCCACAGAAATACAGCAGCCCCGCGGGAGACCTGTCAATCATCACAGAGCCACGCCCACTTCTTTGTGTCAGAGGGGGGAGGAGGGGCTTGACTGCTCCGAGCTGTCAATCCAGGGTCACTTCTGTTCATTATAGCTGTGAATCAGAGTGTGTGCAGAGGTGCATTATGGGTCACATTCTCACTGCTTAAAGGGAATAGGTGCAACAATCGCTAGATTTGCAAATGAATAATCATTAAGGTGCGGACACATTTATTGTTTATTTTCATGAGTAAAATCCAGTCTCTTCAATAGAAATCAATGTGTATTCAAATGAAACTTGCTGTGGGTTTAAGTTGGTCATGTGAATTTGCGTGTTCATTAACCACGTTCATGCAAAACCTGGAAATATGAAGGAGGATCTTAAAAAATCATGATTTATCTATATACAGTTTTTTAAATTGTGTACAATTTTATTTTCTAGAAATAGTTTTTATGGAAGCCTGTTTTCGCCACAGAAAAAAAGGTAATTACAAAATATTTGTATATATATATATAAATATATGAAAAAAATGCGTGTGTGTGTATATATTATACACACACACACACACATTTTTTTTCTATGGCGGAAATGGGCTTCATAGTTTTTGTGTGTGTGTGTGTGTGTGTATTTGCAATATAAATACCTATATTTGCAAAAATTAATAAATTTAATTCAAACATTTTATTCAATTTAATTCATTTAAATAAATTCAAATGCAAGGTTTTTAAGTTATAAATGAAATATAAATTGTCATATTTTTTAGAAATTGCCATTTTTTAAATTGTGCAAAAAATAAAAGGATTTTTAAAAATATTTATCCAGTGATCACAAACGTGTGTAAAATAAATTATTTTGTTTTTGAGTGCAATTTATAAAAAGATTTTTAAAAATATTTATCTAGTGATCATTTTATTTAGCGTCAGTAAAAAAAAATTAAAAACAAAACTGAGATGACTTGAAAAAACAAACATTATTTGCAATATGCTCAATTTGCAATTAAATATTATTATTATATTAATATATAAATATATTAATATATACATGTTATATTAAAAATTTTCTGAATTAAAAATGCTGTTTGAAAAAAATTATATAAAAATATTATTATTCACATTTTTCTGAACACACAGAAAAATAAGGGTTTAAAATTTTACCTTTGGGGTACAACAGCTTGTCCCTGGAGCAGTACCCTTAATAGGAACATATTAGTACCTTAGAGTAGTAATATGTACCCTTGAGGTACTAATATGTACCTATTAGGGGTAAAAGAAAAAAAAGTACAAATATGTCCTTTTAAGGGTACTGCTCCAGGGACAAGCTGTTGTACCCAAAAGGTACAATTTTAAACCCTTATTTTTCTGTGTGAATAATTCCATATATATGCATGATCACAAATGTCTGGAGAAGTCCAAGACAAATCTTGCAGATTCATTGGAGTCCATTGACTTTGAGTATCAGTGTGAGTGAGAGTATTGTGCTGTTATAATGCTAGTCTGTCAGCTGCGGGGCAGTTTTCAGGGGCAGCGGGGGCTTTGCATTAGCGGCTGTTATCAAGCCTGTGACAGATGTATACTCTTGACTTCCTGTTGACTGGGGAACACAGAGGGGTTAGATAGTCCTCAGCCTTCCCCCATCGCTGTAACTACACCCTTCAGCCGAAAGCCTGGCCTCCAGAGATACTGGAGCTCCACACGTGTGTGTTTACTGTAGAGAGCATCAGCAGCATGACGGACCAACTCCACACGCTCGGTGAGAATAGAGCTTTCTGATGGATTATTCACTGTTTTGGGCTTTGATTACTTGATTTATGTGTTTGACTTAATATCAGTTTCATTTTAAAGTACTTTATTGGCATGATCGTGTGTGTTGTACACAAAACAAGTAATGACAAGAAAAAGAAAATGCAATATAGCAATAAATATAAAATGTTGTTAAAGTAAGGTACTAAGTAATTCATAAAAAAAAGAATTTAAAAAAACAAAATAAAATCATTAAATAATTATACATTTATATTTACTTTATAATTTTATAATTAATTAATTAATTAATTTATAATTTATAATTACTTAGTACCTAATTATAAATTTATAATTATATTTAATTAAATAATTCTAAGAAATATATATATATATATATATATTAAATAATAATTATTAATTATTAAAAAAAATATATTACACATCTATAATTAAATTATAAATTAAAATTAATACAAGTAAAAATCATTATTTATATATTTGGTTAAATAATAATAAATGCCATAAATATAAATGATAATGAATGAATGATGCAATAAATGATGCATATATACTATTATATATGTATTTGAATGATAATAAATTAAACATTATAAAATTAAAAATAATAAAATTAATTACTTATATATGTAATACAATAATAATACATTTAAGATCAATAAAATTTTAAGTAATAAATTATATATAATAATAAAAAATTAATTACATTAAAAATTAAAAAAAAAAATATTCAAAATGTCTATATTTGATTGAATGATAATAAATGAAAAATAAATACAATTTAATTAATATATATAATAGACATTTATCAAGACATTATGAAAAAAAACATAATGTAATATATGTTTGTGGATGGTCTTTGATTCCCCGTAACATCTGCATCACTGATATGATATTAAACTGCTTTTCAGAGTGAATTGAAATCATAAAGACTGGTCTTTAGAAACAAACCGTGAACCCTAAAACCATATTTACCCAGTGTATTGTGTTGCAGAGCTGCTTTGTGCTTCTCCCAGCATGCTTTAGTAACGTTAAACAACACGGGACCGCAGTGCATCTCTAAACAGGTTTATCGGCTCAGAGATCTGATCCCAGAGCGGTTCTGAAGGATCTGAGCGTGTGTTCAGCACAGCGTGTGTCGGGTTGAGCTGTGCTTCTGACAGCTAAAGCTGAGTTTGACCCACACACACGTCAGGAGATGAACCTTTGTGTAGCGCTTCAATGCCACAAGCCTTCCTGAGACGACTCTGAGAGCGTCTCCATAGCGACCGCAGGAACAGATTCAGATCATACAAACATGTGGATGCATTTTTCGTGACCTCAGTTTATTTATATTTGTATTTATTCATGCACAGCATTTCTGGCCTGTGTTTTGGTGCATGTAATACGAAGATGCTCTTTGGAGACAAGCAATGACAAGAAAAAAAATATATATACCAGTAAATAAGAGTTGTATTAAAATGAGGTGTTAATAAAAATGATATAAAAATTATAAAATAAATAAATAAATGTAATAATTATAAATATGTAATTGTATTTAATTAAATAATAATATATTCAAAACAAATAAAATGAAAAAAAAAAAAAATTAAATATATAAAATTAATAATAAATAAAAAATAACCCAAAAGAATAAACATTAAAAAAGTTCTACATAAAAAAAACATATTTATTATTTATAATACATTTTATTTATGTATAATTAGGGATGCACCGAATGTTAGGCAACAGAGATTGTAAGCGAAAAGACTGATTAAATTGTACCGAACAATGAGGTGACGTGATCAAATAGAAGCAGAGTAATGCAGAAAGCATTTAAAACTGTCTGAGAAAGACACAGAAGTCATTACAAGCACCGACAGACAGAGACTGTTTAGTGCTGCATCACGTCTCTGATGAGAAGAGGAAGAGGTGCTTGATGCTGGATACTGTGATGATTGAAATCAAGAAATGGACTCAAACGATTAGTAAATAAACTGCAGAACGTTATGTTTTCTAATACAGTATTCAGTCAGCGCTGCACGAGCTCGTTAGCCAGGGTTCAAAGTTCAAAGCATGAGGGAAAATCTGCACTGAAACATTGTTACTCGTCAGCTGCTCAGTAACATTAGTATGAATTTTTAAAGGCATGTGACAATGTGATACGTGCGACAAACATCTTCCCAAATTCATAATGAGAA
>CM049847.1:31539984-31557484 GCA_027422415.1 Schizothorax lantsangensis | reverse complement strand
GAATATAGTGTAAACACTGACTGATCCGATCATATGAGCTCATGAGTCTCATGACCAGAGATTTTCACTCACAATCTGCTGTGAAGACCATCATATTCTGTTTATTTCACGAGTAAACTGACTTGTAATCCAGATATACATTTTTAAACCTTTCCATCCCAAGAATAAACGTTTTAAACTCTAGTTCTGCTACTTAAAATGTATTATTTTTTCATTAAAACGGTTTATATCAGATTTATGTGCATGCATGATGTAAAACTTGTCTTGCTGCATTTCATTAAACCTCATTTTGACATGTTATTTAGAGAAAACTCTGCTTTTCTCCTATATGACTATTTGTTTCTATTATTATAACAGTAAAATATTCCCGTGTCAGCACACGCATTGACTCTGTAAAGTGTTTTTGCTCTTAATTCGCAGTAATTTCCATTTACTGGAAGCCATCAGCATCATCTCGAGGGTCTCTGTGGTGTTGTGGTGAAAACACTCATTAGCAGATCAGATGATCATCGTTTCCCACTTTTCACATTCGATGGACCATTAGCTCGTTACATCAGGCATAAAATCAACACAACGTGTCTGTATGTAATCTGTATGTTGGGCGCTGTAATGACGTC
Source organism: Schizothorax lantsangensis (assembly GCA_027422415.1). NCBI lineage: Eukaryota > Metazoa > Chordata > Actinopteri > Cypriniformes > Cyprinidae > Schizothorax > Schizothorax lantsangensis. The sequence goes on along the minus strand of CM049847.1, from coordinate 31,556,867 downwards.
TGCTGTCTTATATGCGCTCAACTTATCAAGTGGCACATTTAGACGGGAATTCGATTATGGCCAGGCTGTAGCCTGAAGTAATGTGCGCTGCTGCTGATGTTTTCAAGAAAGCAATTTACTGCACGGGAAGTTTGAGTTTGTAGTTTGATTTGATTTAGTAAGTCATTAAGCAGCCGTTGAATGATATCTCTTAAAGGGATGCTCTTAAGATCTAATGCTCACGTTTTCTTTACTTACTAAACGGATAAACAGGCTGATTTCTTTCAGCGTGCTTTCTTGCATCAGGTTGATGGTTTAGTATGATTATAAATCAGAATGTTATGTGCGTATCAGTGAACTGTAAAGGTGTTTTTGTGGGTCCTAATTTGCCTTCCACAATTTAAGGTCTTAAAAAGTCTTAAATTCATGAAGTCATGGCAATAAATGTTGTATGCATTGCAAAAAAAAAAAATTAAATGTGGCAAAAACAAAAATTCTACTGTTTTTGAAATATTCTAAACATTCTTAAATCAAGATGCATTTTATTTGAGATGTAAATGTAAATGACGTCTTAAAAAAACTGAACAAGATTAAGTGAGTTTTAGAACAAGAACAAATTTGTCAATTGTGTATAAAAACGTATTTTTCTTTTGAATTTAGATCATTTTCCTGAGCCTATCAGCAGATTTGTTCATGTTTTAATCATAAACTCATGTCATTTTGATCAATCTGTTGTTTATTTCACTAAGAAGGGCCATCTTATGCTGTTTATTTCACAAGTAAACTGACTTTTTGTTTGTTTATTTCAGATTTTACATTAGAATAAATGTTTAAACTCTAGTCCTGTTACTTAAAATCTATTATATCTTGAAAACTCTATTTCAGATTTATACACATGCTTGTTTAATTTGTCTTGATGCATTTCATAAAATTATTGCTAAATAATCTGAATCATGCATTTTGACGTTATTTGGAGAAAACTATTTTTTATCAATTTTTCATAAAACAAGACTTCTTATCTTCTGTGATTGTGCGTCTCCAGTAGTGTGTCTTGATTTTAAATCTTTACACGTATGTATTGGATAACAACAGAAATACTAAGAAAGAACATAACTTTTTTTTGCAGTGCGATTTGAAGATATTGTGTAAATTGTTTCCATAATCTGGTGGTTTGTAGCAAAGCTATTCAAGCCTTATTGTTTATTTGGAAAATGGATTGAAAAGTTGTTAGTGGCTATTGAAAGTTGTATTTTCAAGCTTTGAAGTGTTGCTAATACAAGACATTTACATTATGAGACCATACTGACGTGTTGTGTTCCCTTAAATTTATTCTATTTTCCTCAGTTGTTCTTAACAAGGTCTTAGAAAGTCTTCATCAGCTCTGCAGAAGTGCTGGTTGTTTCTCGTGTAATATTGATAAGCGTAGCGCTGTTGTGAGAGGGATTTGTGTCCGTGAACAGGACTAAGCTGTGTCCAGTGTCGTCCCCAGTGAATATTTAATGGCTCAAAGTCTGAGTTATGAATGTTTAATGAAGGATGTGCTCTGATGCCGGGACGCTTCCTGTACGCTGTGAGATTTTTATGTTTTCAGATTGAGCTTTGGACTGTCCAGCATTTGCTCTGAATCTCTCAGCTGTCTCTCTTTGACCAAAGAATGCTATAATTCTCCTCTCGGACAGTGTTTTAGATGGACGGTTTTCTCCAGGTCCAGTCAGATTTGCTGTGTGTGTCTGTTTCATGAAAATAAAGCAGGACAGAGGTGAAATAATGCTGCTCTTTTGTCATAAATCCACATCGGACAGCTGATTGTAGACGTTAATGTTTGGTAGAATCATGTTTACATTGAGCATGTGTCGCTGCTTCAAGCTCACTGGCGGATTTTATACGTTTTCCACTGTTTTTAACTTCAGCAACATGTTTAATGGTTACAGTGTATGTTGGTTTATTTTAGATGGATATCCATGAGCATGTTTCATGTTTCTTATCGAACACATGCGTCATTGTCTGGTCATGTTTCATTGCCATTTGTAAGTTACTTTGGTTTAAAAGCACCTACTTGGTAAACAGTGTTTTATTTCGCATCCAGAAATAGTCAATGTTGTGTGATTTTATAATTAATGATTATTGTTTAATGACAATACATTTTTATAATAATAAATATAAATATATTTTTACTTATTTTTATTAAGAATTTTTTTAAACAATAAAGAATTCACACATTATACGTGTAATTTCTTTATTATTTTCTCTCTCTCTCTCTCTCTCTCTCTCTCTCTCTCTATATATATATATATATATATATATATATAATACAAATTTGTAAAATGTATGTATTATTTCTATCATATAAATATATATTCTTAATTATTTTACCAATACTTTCTTTAAAAATATCTATAAAATAAAACTATTATATTATAATATATAGCCTATAGGATAAAAATAATACAATTTATATATTATTTCTATTATATGTATTTGTTTTATACATATTTATTTTTTATAAATATCATTTTTATTTGTGCATTTTTTTATTATATTATATTTTATATATTTGCACACATTTCATAAATACATTTCTTTATATATTTCTTTATTTATTGTTTTTTAACCTTAAACATGTTTTCAGTAATCTCCAGAATACAGTACCTGTAGTTTAACATGTTTTGAGAGCTACTGTGAAATCATCAAATGTTCTTTTTCACCTTCGTTCTTGTATTGTTTGTGTAATTCAGTTAAAGAGTCTTGCTGTGCCGTATCGCCCTCCATTTTACGATGAGCCGTGACGTTGACAGCTCTCAGATTTATTTGCGAGACACGTCGAGCGGTCATTATGAGGCGGAGCAGTTCCCGCGACAACAGGGGTCGTGACCTCATTGTGGCTGAATGCATCATGTTATAGATGTGTTTAATTGGCGGGATGGAGAGGGTGAGGGGTGTGGCTGACCTCCGCCCCTGCGCTCTGTTTATGGAGGGTCTTTACTGCTCGAGTGTGTGAGACAGTCACTGTATTGCTTTCCCCCAACACACACACACACACTATACATTCACTCTTTCACAAAGGTCAATTCAAAATCAGCATCTCTCTGTTTTAGCACCACTGAAACAATCAGCATGCAGCGCTGGAATAGCCTGCTTTATAATGGTCTATATACACTACTGGTCAAATGTTTGGAATGAGTACATTGTTTTTAAAAGAAGTCTCTTCTGTTCACCAAGGCTGTATTTATTTGATCAAAAATACTGTAAAAATTGTGACATATTATTACAAATTAAAATAGCTATTGTCTGTGTAAATATTATATTAAACTGTAATTTATTTCTGTGATCAAAGCTGTATTTTCAGCATCATTACTCCAGTCTTCAGTGTCACATGATCTTCAGAAATCATAATAATATGCTGATTTGCTGAGGCATTTCTTATTATTTTCAATGTTGAAAACAGTTGTGCTGCCTAATATTTTTGTGGAAACCGTGATATATTACCATTCAGAAGTTTGAAGTAAGTAATATTTAAGAAAAATAAAATAAATTAATATTTTTTATTTATCAAGGATGCATTGAATTGATCAAAAGTGACAGTAAATACATTCATAATGTCACAAAATATTTCGATTTCAAATAAATGCTGTTCTTTTGAACTTTCTATTCATCTATGAATCCTAAAAAATAATGCATCACAGCTTCAACAAAAATATTGTGCAGCACAACTGTTTTCAACATTGATAATAATCAGAAATGCCTCAGTAAATCAGCATATTATGATTTCTGAAGATCATGTGACACTGAAGACTGAGTCATGATGCTGAAAATACAGCTTTGATCACAGGAATAAATTAACATAGATTTACATAGAAAACATCTGTTTTAAATTATACTAACATTTCTAAATTTTTACTGTATTTTTAATCAAATAAATGCAGCCCTGGGAATTTTGCAAAACTAAAAGTCTTACAATTAGGCTAAGCAACTAATATTGTATTTTTATTGCATTGCTTTTATTAAATGTAATTATTTGTAATGAACAAATAATACTTTTATTGTTGTCGAATCACCGCTGAACATGTTCATCTCTCTTTCTCTCGCTCAGGCTGTTCCTCCAAGTCGTTCAAGCTGTACTCCCCAAAGGAGCCCCCCAACGGAAGCGCTTTCCCCCCCTTCCACCCCGGCACCATGCTGGACAGAGACGTGGGGTGAGTCCGTCTGTTTCTAAAGCAGCATCACCTGTATCAGCTCAGAATCAAGGGATATTATAACTCACTTATAAATATACAGCGGATAAAATAAGTATTGAACACGTCACCATTTTTCCCAGTTAACAATTTTTGTAAAGGTGCTGTTGACATGAAATTTTCCCCAGATGTCAATAACAACCCAAACAATCCATACATACAAATAAGATCAGATATGAAGTTATGTGTAATAAAATGGAATGACAGGGAAAAAGCATTGAACTGCTGAAATGTATTTAATACTTCGTACAAAAGTGTTTGTTGGTGATGAGTAGTGTTGTTTTTGGCAGCCTATTTTAATTTTTGTGAAGCTGTCATTTTAGTTTTTATTAGTTTTAGTCACGTTCATACTCTTTTTAGTCTAGTCAAGTTTTCGTCAACTAAAAGTCTGAGCATTTTAGTCAGAATTATCATGACTATTTTCGTCTAGTTTTAGACGAAAATTGTATTTTAGTCTCTTTTTAGTAATGCAATTCTATTTAACCCAGTCAATATAGTTAGTACCTAGCAGTATAGACGAAACCAAAATTGTATTTTAGCCTAGGTTTTAAACTAGGTTATCTTATTATATTATTGTTACCTTATAGACTCAAGAATACATCCAAAGACACTCTGATTTGAATTTACATTTATTTTACCCACCAAACATGTTAGAAGTACACACTATAAAATAGCATCACAAAACAATGCCAGAAAAAAAATTAATTCATTCAAGTTTAACAAAGAGAAACAAGGTGCTTGAATGCTCGAGCTACAATAACATACTAAAAAGTGCAAATAAAATGTGTGTGTCTGTTACTTGTATTGCTTGTAAACTGAAGTCAGATGAAGCCGGCCATCGGTCTCTTTCTCTGTCAGACTTAACTTTGTTTGTTATCGTCTTCTAAATAATGCGCGAGTGGAGCTTGAGGAAGTGACGTCGCCTGCGTCTGCGCAGAGTGTTGCCAAGTCCGTGGTTTTCCCGCAGAATTGGGCTACTTTAACACTGTTGCCGCGGGTTGTTTTTCATGTCCGCGGGTTGAAGCGACCCCAATAACGTGATATTTAGCCCCTGGAATGCGAACTTTACCGGGGAATCCCCCTCGAAATGCGATTGGGCTAGTTTTGAGTAGCAATTGGGCGGGTTGTGTTGCGAAAACCTGGCAACCCTGACAGCCCCTGAAGTGAGACACAGGAAATGCGAGATTTCGAGACAATACGAGACGAAATACCGTTATAACATTTCATTTCATCTCGTTTTGGTCAACGAAAATTAAGAGACATTTTAGCATAGTTTTTATTTTGTAAACCACATTTAGTCTCGTTTTTATTCGTCAACGATATTGCATTATACATTTAATTATCGTCATCGTCACATGACCAGCATTTACGTTGCGTCTCGTTTTCGTCACGTGATAAAGGTTCGTTGACGATGATATTTCGTCATAATTTTCGTTGACGAAAGCAACACTAGTGATGAGAGCTTCAAGACGCCTCCTGAAGGAGAAACTATCGCATGCGTTGCTCATCTGTGATTTTGTCTTCAAATCTTGAAGGGTCTGTGAGTCTCTTCTATGAACTCTGACCTTTAGTTCTTATTTTCTGTTGGATTCGAGTCCGGTGATTGTCTGGCCGTTCTAGCAGCTTTATTCTCTTTCTCTGAAACCAGTCGAGAGTTTGCTTGGCTGTGTTTGGGATCATCTTCATCATCCTGGTCCTGTAGGAGTTGGGACTGAAGCAGCTAATATTAATTTCCACTGACGAGGGGCAGGATTGCTTTCTAATTACTGATAGATTTCTGCTAGTGTCTTGGCTTTCCTTTCCTTCATGTGTTCAATGCTTTTTCCCTCTCATTCCATTTTATTACACATAACTTAATTTCTGAACTTATTTGTTTTGTTTTCTTTGTATGTATGGATTGCTTGGGTTGTTACCGACATCTGGTGAAAATTTCAAGTCAACAGCACCTTTAGAAATATATTTACTGAGAAAAATGGTGACGTGTTCAATACTTATTTTACCCGCTGTAAAGTACTAAAAACTATCCATAAAGAATAATTTATGATGTGCATGAGTGGCCGTTAATGGAGAGTGTTTCAAATCAGTCACTTGTGATGTTCCTGTGAGCGTCTGTGAGGACAGAAGAGCGTTCAGCTGCATCAGCAGTCAGTGGATGTTTCTGTCAGATAGCGGGAGCAGGAAGTGCCAGCTGTCAATCAGTGTCCAGGATTGGACAGCGTCCAGGAAGTGGGTGTGGCTTCCCTTGTGGCAGGGCGGTAAAGTCTTATCTACTGTGGCACGCTGATAAATGCAGAAAACGACTCTGTACCTGACTGTGATGGTGCCTGCAGGCAGAGAGCTGCACTTCAGTGTCTGGATGTGTTACAGTCTGTTTTATGACCTCATGAGGGCGTTTATAAAGCATGTTATGTGACCTTTATGAGGTTTGACATGATCTTTCATGGTTATTTGCTTTGTCTTGTTTCTGCAGCCCGACACCCATGTATCCCCCCACATACCTGGAGCCGGGCATCGGGTGAGACATTTACACATCTTTATCAGTATCATATTTGATCATCAGGTTTTTATGGCTCATATAGTCTGATATAGTTAGAATATGGAGAAAAAAACAGCTCAATTTTATTCAGAGACTCAAACTGAGCAAAAATATGAATTTGCTGCAGATGCTGATATTTCTATGATGTAATTCTGAGCTTGTGATGTATATCAATGAGATCTTTATAACAGCAGAGCAGATACTGACATAAAATCCAATGCAACATGCAATGCTGATTGAGAGATGAAGAAATAAAGGCTCCTCAGAAGATGTGAGATGAAGATCATTCCTCCGCTGAGGAACAGTGAAAGTAAAGCTTCTGGAAACAAACGCTCCTCAAAAGATCCTGATGATCAGATTTGAGACTAAAACATGATTGATGGAGAATCAAGTAAAGCTGAGCTGCTTCAGTCCAGTAAGTGTTCATCTGGAGATATGACTGCAGTTATTCTGACGTTTACTTGATCAAAATCAGTCAAGATTTGACTCTGAAGCAGCAGCTGAAGCTGGACGCTTCTACAATTACACTAAAATAGCTTTTACTGGATGAAACACTCTAAACTATCAATCAGAGACAGAAGACATGAGGAGATTGTGTGTGAAACAGGTTTAACAGCAAAGTGTGATACTGTAGCTGTTAAAACATGCAGGTTCTATATTAGGGTATTTATTATTATGAGCTCTATGATGATTCTATTAGTGTATATAAAGTTCATGAAGTCTCAGTGCTAAAACAACTCTGTATTTCTCAGGAGACACACACCTTTTGGGAATCAGACAGACTACAGGATATTTGAACTCAATAAGCGGCTTCAGAACTGGACAGAGGTGAGCCGGATCTTCTGCTGTTTACATTTATAGCTCTGTGTTTCTCAGTCTTAACTATCAGCACTTTAATAATTTAAGATGCTTTTGATATGCCTGACATAAACCCTATAATGCCAGCACAGAAACATCTATCGGCTTCAGATGAATGATATCAGAGAGCCGTCTCTAACTGTTTCTCTCTCAGGAGTGTGATAATCTGTGGTGGGACGCTTTCACTACTGAATTCTTTGAGGATGACGCTATGCTCACCATCACGTTTTGTCTGGAGGACGGTCCTAAACGATACAGTGAGTATCACGTATCAGACGTTTAAAGATATTTGTGTTAAATGATTCTCAATAAATGTATCTAGAGACATTTAGGCCTGATATTAAGATCTGTGTCAGGTGATCCGATCGCAAGTGAGACAGTTTGCTCTTGGTGTTACAATGTAACTCATGACTACACTGAAAAAAAATGTGTGGGATTTACTTTGAAACAGTTTTCATTTAGAAATTGGTAGGAAATTTCACAAATAATTACAAAAAAGGCAAATAATGTGAAATTTTAAAGTAGTAAAACTGAAGTAGTACTTTCTTGAAAAAAAAACAGTGTGCATGTTACTCATTATGCCATTGAGTAAAAAAAATGATTAGACTTAATATTATATGTATCAGTTTTAATGCACTTACCAAAATAACAAAAGCAGTCAGATGTTAAAAGTTTTAATGACAAAAAGAAATATTCAAAATGTAACATTTAACTTACAATCTACAAAGGAGTGGGAAAATCTGTTCATTTAATGTCACAAACTTTACAAAATAAGTTTATTTATTTATTATTATTATTTTTACAAAATCTGTCATTTGTTTGGATGCAGTAAAACACCTGCAGATGCAGAAGAAAACATCTGGCTCATGTTTGCATTTTCACTGGCCATAATTCTGACCTTGAAATCAGGATTAGGCATTAAATATTGCATGTGAAAATTGGCTGAAAATTGAACAGATAGTTGTGATCTGGCTTAAATTCAGACAGGACTCATGTGTTTGTGGTGCTTTTCTGCTGAATAAGGACAATATAAGACTTCTCCTCTGCACAAATGGTTGTCGAAAGCAAGAATGCTACAAAATGCATCATATTTTGTACAAAAGTGTGACATGATTGAGCAAAACATACTATTTTTGGAATCAACACCTTAAAATTAGCAAGAAACAAGTATTGTATTTCATTCAGCAAATATGATGTTATCATTTGCTCTACAAATATGATGCAACCTCTGAATTTGGTTTGAATGATCGGATTGCTTGAGACAAACATTACCAGCTGTAATTAAGGTTTTAGTTATTTATAGGAATTATGAAAAATGGCACAGTAACAGTCACCTGTTCACATTTAGTTACAGATTCTCATGAAATAACAGCCAGTATGTTTGAGAATTGAATTGGTTCCTTGTCCTCATGGATGCTTTATTGTCTCTCACAGCGATCGGCCGGACGCTGATTCCTCGTTACTTTAGGAGTGTGTTTGAAGGCGGCGCCACTGAGCTCTACTACATTCTCAAGCACCCTAAAGAGTCCTTCCACAACAACTTTGTGTCTCTGGACTGTGATCAGTGTACGATGGTCACGCAGAACGGCAAACCCATGTTCACACAGGTGTGTGTGATGTTTAATGTGACGTTCAGCGTAGGGCTGCATGATTAATCAAATGCGATTGTCATGCACATCTTGTCAGTAAAGCCGGTTCTGTGATCAGTAGTAAGTCTCCATCACATGCTTTCAGAAGGAGCAGCATTTATTACACAGAGCTGTAGTTCACTGACAAGCTTCCCCTTTCTATCAAACATATTTTATCGGACTGTCCAGCTTTTAATGCATGTAGGAAACTCTTTTATGAACTCACTCAAAGAGTTTAGTTTAATTTTGCCAGAAAAAGTTTTAGAATTTTTATCATATGTTAATGTAAAAAATCTTGTGTAATATAACTTGTTTGTTTGTTTTTATTGTATTTGTTATACTTTATTATTGTTTTTGCCATGAAAATAGCCTAAGAGGCTGAAATGGCATTAAATAAATATATACTACTACTACACTGACAAGCTACGCAAAAACCACATTCATAACCGCAGACGATATTATTGCACGATTATGAAATCGAAGAAATCGTTCTGTGATAGTGAGAGCTGTTTGCGTAGTTTCTCAGTGAACTACGGCTCTGTAGTAAATGCTGCTCCATCTGAAAGCACGTGAAAATACCACATTTAATAACATGTTTTTACTCCAAACTCACTTCATAACATCAGTCGAGTGTTTGAAATAAATCCCTCTGTGAGATGATGTGGCTTCTTACACAGAATAAGGCACGCAGCATATTTCATAGTATTCTATAAGTGATAGGCATTGCATTATTATATACTTTAGTATAAGGAAAATTATAATAAGAACTCCGATAAATCATATATTGTCGTAGTCCTGTGTTTAATAGTCACGTTGAATCAATGAAAGCAGTTAAATCTTCTGTTTATTCAGCTAGTGTTATAGGGATCTCCTGGGTTTCTTCTGCGGGGTGTATTTAGAGTTTCTCTGGCCTCCAGATGGAGATTTACTACTGATCACAGAACTGTGCTTCATTGACAAAATGCGCATGACAATCACAGCTTTTGCCTAATCGTGACTTCATTTCGATTTATTGTGCAGCCCTAGTTCAGCGGGATGTTTCTGTGGTGTAACTCTGCTGGTCTCCTCAGGTGTGTGTGGAGGGCCGTCTGTACCTGGAGTTCATGTTCGATGACATGATGAGAATAAAGACGTGGCATTTCAGCATCCGGCAGCACAGAGAGCTCATTCCCCGCAGCATTCTGGCCATGCATGTCAGTTCCTCTTCCTGCATCTCACAGTGTTTCTTCTTCTAGCTCGTGTTTAATCCCTGATGATGGTGTGATTTTGTGTCCGTCTCAGGCTCAGGACCCGCAGATGTTGGATCAGTTGTCCAAAAACATCACCAGATGCGGCCTGTCGAACTCCACCCTCAACTACCTCCGAGTACGAACACCCACAACACAACACTGTGACGTCTTCTACAGCTTTCATTCAGCTCATTAGTAACTGGGGCTGTCGATTTAACACATTAATTTGGTGTGATTAATAAACGCATTTAACACACCTGCCAGACCTTTACATCATCTTACATTGTTAATGAACAATGGTTTTGAACAAATGATTCACTGACTCATTCATAAATATCAGTTTCTTGCTTCATTTATGAATAAATCAGCTGTTTAAATGAATTGAGCCAATGATTCAGTGACTTGTTTTAAGACTTGCTTTGTTTTCTTTGTTTCTTCAATGAATCGGTCATTTGAACGAATCGAGTGAGCCAATGATTCAGTGACTCTTTCATAAAGACTTGCTTCGTTTTCTTTCCCTGCGTCCCAATGTGCATACTAGCCACCCTATCTGCCCTAAATAGTATTGCAAAATACTAATATCACATAGAATTTAGGATGGATAGTATGCACATTGGGACGCAGGCATTGTTTCTTGAGTGAGCCAATGATTCAGTGATTCATTCATAAAGACTCGCTTCGTCTGAATGAATCAGTTGACTGAATGACTCCTTCATTAAGACAGCGACTCGCTGCCACCTACTGGCACATTTTTAAAAAAGAAAAAAAAACTCATTTCATATTTACATTTTTTTTAAACCCATTAATGCCCATTTAAAACCTGCCATTGATCTGATAGCATTATTCATGCAATTCTAATTCAGTCTGTGTAAATACACCTAAATGCTATGTTGAATCAAAATATTTCTTTCTAAAGTTACTTTTTTCAATGCTTTTCTCATCTAACACAATAATGACTTTAAATTATCTTTTGTGGGGTAATTACGCAGCCCAAATTGATGTCAAGTTAATTTGCGAGTAATTAGATTTATCGGCACAGCATGTAATTAATTACATTAACCATTTTAATTGCTTGACAGCCCTATTAGTAACATGTCTTCTTGTCTCTGTCTCAGTTGTGTGTGATCCTGGAGCCCATGCAGGAGCTGATGTCCAGACACAAGACGTACAGTCTGAGTCCCCGAGACTGTCTGAAGACGTGTCTGTTCCAGAAGTGGCAGAGGATGGTCGCTCCTCCAGGTCAGGAGGCTCTGCTGGTGTTTGTGTTTCAAATCTTTTTATTAGCATTTTCAGTGACCGATGCAGAATGGTACATCATAGAGAGAAAAGTAGTAAACCATAGGAAACTGTCCATTATTAATCTCTCCCACAAACCTTCCCCCCCACCCAAATAACCCCCTAAATAATTCAAATAATAATAAATAGCAAAAAAGGCCTAACACTAGCTTGCTCTATTCTTTTTCTATTCTATCTGTTTTCTTTTTATTTATTATATAATAATTAAAAAAAAACTGCTATGTGTACTGCGTTAGGATAACTGAGACTTATAGCATCATTGCTCTTTTGTTGGTTTTGATTGCTTCTATTGTCCTCATTTGTAAGTCGCTTTGGATAAAAGCATCTGCTAAATGACTAAATGTAATAAATAAAAGAAAAATAAGTAAATAAGAATAAAATAAACAACTAATTAAAGAAAATAATAATTACAATAAACTTTAAATTCCTTCCAACATCAGTTTTTTAATAGTTGAAAGTTATGGATTGCTACCAGTTGGAGGTGAGCAAGGTAAACCTTTAATGTAATTTAAGAAGGGATGGTAAAAGGATTTAAAAAAAAAAATATGTGACGTATTGTCAAGTATGGTGACCCCATACTCAATTGGTCCTCTGCATTTAACCCATCCAAGTGCACACACACAGCAGTGAGTAGTTAACATGCACCCGGAGCAGTGGGCAGCCATTGCTCCAGCGCCCGGGGAGCAGTTGGGGGTTCGGTGCCTTACTCAAGGGCACCTCAGTCATGGTATTGAAGGTGGAGAGAGTGCTGTTCATTCACAATCCCCACCTTCAATCCCTGCCGGACCTGAGATTTGAACCCACAACCTTTGGATTACAAGTCTGACTCTCTAACCATTAGGCCACGACTTCCCCTGAACCAGAGAGTGAGCATCTCAATTTCTCAAGCTTAACACAATAGAAAATGTCCTGTATCCACAGCTGTTATGAGTTTGGGTGAAGTATGCTTCCACTTAAAGGGACAGTACACCCAAAAATTTTAATTCTGTCATCAGTTACTCACCCTCAAGTAGTTCCAAACCTGTATGAATGTCTTTGTTCTGCTGAACACAAAGGAAGATATTTTGAAGAAAGTTTATAACCAGGCTGTTTTGGGGCACCATTGACTTCCATAGGAGAATGGTGCCCCAGAACTGCTCTGTTTCCCACATTCTTCAGAATATCTTCCTTTGTGTTCAGCAGAACAAACACATTCATACAGGTTTGGAACTACTTGAGGGTGAGTAAATGATGACAGAATTTTCATTGGTGAACTATCCCTTTAAGTAGAATAGCCCGTCTGGCCAGGATTGTAGTGAAAGCAGTAACTTTACGATCCTAGGCCATCAAATCTGGCGTAGGAGAAACCCTAAACAGGGCTAGAAACTGGTCAGGGTCAATATTAATGTTGAGCTTTATTAAGCATCTCAAATACATATCTTACCAGCCTCGGACATGTCCAAAACATATGTAAATGATTGGCAGGTGAATGTTTGCAGCTCTCCTGTCTGCTGGTGTTTGTGTAGCGTGTGTCTGAGCTCGTCTGTGTGGCGTCTCTCCGCAGCTGAACCGGCCAGACAGGCACCGAGTAAGCGACGGAAGCGCAAGATGTCAGGCGGCAGCACCATGAGCGCCGGCGGCGGCGCCAATAACAACAGCAACAGCAAGAAGAAGAGCCCAGCAAACAGTTTCCCGCTGTCCAGTCAGGTCCCAGTGAGTGACCAATCACACAGCATCTTACTGCATAAACACACACAACAGTTTACTGAAGGAACAGAAGTGATTTTTAAATAAAATATATGTATGCATGTATATTTATACATTTATGTAGTTTATAATATATGTAGAGTGGTGGCTAAAACACTTAAAACACTAGTATTATCAGCAGCTAAAAATGGTTTTAAGTCAGTTATTTCTATCTTTTGCTGTAGTGTGTCTGTAGGAAATATCAGTTTACATTTCCAAACATTCATTCTGCCATTAATTGTAATAATCCAGTGAGATGTTTGAGATCTGATCTGATCATCATCAGTCTGTCTGGAGTCACATGAAGAAACAGAACAAACTGAGACTAAATCCAGAAGAACTGTGTCTCAAGACGCTTCAAGAAACCTCCTGCAAAGCTACAGAGCTGTTAACAGTTTGAGGCACTTGTGTGAAAATGCTGTAAAACGAGGATGTTGTCAAAAATAATGTCATAAATAGATTTTCTTTATCAATTAACTTGTATTAACTAAATGAAATCAACATTTGTTGAGCATTCTTTGTGTTTAAAGCAGGTTTTGTCCTCGGTGCTCTTGAGCAGAGTTTCTCAGGAGCTTTCTTGAAGCGTCTTGAGACACAGTTCTTCTGGATTTAATCTGTAGATTTAGTCATATACAATTAATATATATGTATAAATACACACACGTGTATATATATATATATATATCTATATATCTCCAATTTTATATAATATATGAATTTACATGAATATGAATATATAAATAGAAATGCGTCTGTGATTTTTACAATATATATATATATATGTGTGTGTGTGATTTATAATATATACACATTTTTTTGTGCCAAAAATAGTCATACTATATGACTGATTTTTTTCCCCCTAAATGGTGTTTCTAATGCTAATGGTGTGTTTTGGTGTGCTCAGGACGTGATGGTGGTGGGCGAGCCCACGCTGATGGGGGGTGAGTTCGGGGACGAGGACGAGCGTCTGATCACGCGGCTGGAGAACACACAGTTCGACGCGGCCAACGGCATCGACGACGAGGACAGCTTTAACAACTCGCCCGCGCTGGGAGCCAACAGCCCCTGGAACAACAAGCCTCCGTCCAGCCAGGAGGGCAAGAACGACAACCCCACCTCACAGGCGTCTCAGTGAGACTCGGGCTGGGGGCGGAGCCAGGGAGCGGCGGGCATCCAATGGGAAGAAAGAGGTGCGGTCGACTCATTCATCTACCTGCAGTGGCTGGTCTTCCTGTCAGCAGAGGAAGTGAACCTGGAGGACCAGAGATGAGCGTCGCACCACAACAGAAACCGTTTCCTCCACACGGGACAGTTTTTATTCACACACTCGTGGTTTTGTTGGTGGTTTATGAGGAGCCTGTAGATAGTTCATATGTTTAAGTTAAGATGAAGAAGAGAAATCTGACCACGTAAAACGCCAACAAGACCAAGAAATATCCAGCTCCGGTTTCACTCACAAGAAATGACATTTTGCATGAAGATAATTTTCAGTTTTAATACTGTTTTGTATGGAAGCTTGTTTCCGCCACTGAATAAAAATAAAAAAGGTAATTGCAACTTTCTATCTCACGATTTAATCTTTTAATCTCACGATATCTGACCTTTTTCTCTCAGAATTGCGGGGGGTTTTTTCTCTGACTTTTTTTCTCGCAAATACGACTTTTTATCTCACATTTCTGTTTTTTTTTCACAATTGCGACATTTTATCTCACAATTGACTTTTTTTCGCAATTGCGACATTTTATCTCACAATTGACTTTTTTTCGCAATTGCGACATTTTATCACAATTCTGACTTTTTTTCGCAATTGCGACATTTTATCTCAATTCTGACTTTTTTTCGCAATTGCGACATTTTATCTCACAATTGACTTTTTTTCGCAATTGCGACATTTTCTCTCAATTCTGACTTTTTTTCGCAATTGCGACATTTTCTCTCAATTCTGACTTTTTTTCGCAATTGCGACATTTTCTCTCAATTCTGACTTTTTTTCGCAATTGCGACATTTTCTCTCAATTCTGACTTTTTTTCGCAATTGCGACATTTTCTCTCAATTCTGACTTTTTTTCGCAATTGCGACATTTTCTCTCACATTTCTGACTTTTTTTCTGACATTTTCTCTCAACTGACTTTTTTTCGCAATTGCGACATTTTCTCACAATTCTGACTTTTTTTTTCGCAATTGCGACATTTTATCTCACAATTCTGACTGTTTTTTTCGCAATTGCGACATTTTCTCAATTCTGACTTTTTTTCGCAATTGCGACATTTTCTCAATTCTGACTGTTTTTTTTTTCGCAATTGCGACATTTTATCTCACAATTCTGACTTTTTTTCGCAATTGCGACATTTTCTCACAATTCTGACTGTTTTTTTTTTGCAATTGCGACATTTTCTCACATTTCTGACTTTTTTTTTCCGCAATTGCGACATTTTCTCACAATTCTGACTTTTTTTTTCGCAATTGTGACATTTTCTCACAATTCTGACTTTTTTTTTTCGCAATGCAACATTTTATCTCACAATTCTGACTTTTTTCAGAAAATAGTCAGAACTGTGAGATAAAAAGTCAAAACTGTGAGAAGTCGCAATTACCTTTTTAATTTTATAATTAGCTTCCATAGTTTAGTTACTGTATTGCAATATGAGAGTTTTTTAAAAGTGAATCAGCATAAATCAAAACACTAGCGTTCGTATTCTCTTGTTCTGCATTACAGTAATGAGAATTTGCTGGGGGAAAAATGTTTAATCATCATTTTAATGCAAACTAATGGTTCTAATAGTAGGCTAGATATTTTCTTCCAGCAAAATGTCGTTTCTTATGTTTGGAGTAAAATATCAACCACAACAGATTAATTAGCAGTCTCACATCTTCCTCTGATTGCTGGAGGATGTTTAGTATCACATGAAGAGCGTTTTGGAGACTTTTATCCGTGTTTTATACCAGCCTCTATTTCCCTAGAGTGTTTTATTTGATTTTTTTTACTGATGTTGAAAGCTGCAAACCAAGGAGTAACAGAACCGTGGAGGTCCTTAAAGATTTGAAGCCTCAGATTCTATTGGTTTGTGTTATTTTTAAAGAGAGTGGTTTAGCGCGGGCTTTGATTGATTTCTGTGTACTTGTGCTTGTATATTTAAGGTAGTAGCAGAGTTGTGTATAACTGTATTGAGATGTATTCCTCCTTAGAGTTACATAAAGCCATTCTGATCTAATGTGTAAAGAATGAAAACACACCAACCTCGTCTTTTCCCCTCTTGATTATTTTTTTAATTTGCATACGACTGATGAATTGAAATCAAGGGCACGGTCTGTGTTTGTTTCAGATTTTGATCGTTTCTGCCACAGAAGATGCTGTTTTCTATCAGTCTGGTTCTTCATGTGTTGAAGGGAGATCACTGT
>CM049847.1:31522484-31532484 GCA_027422415.1 Schizothorax lantsangensis | reverse complement strand
TGTTCATGCCTTTATCACCAGCAGGGTGGATTATTGTAATGGTCTCCTCACATTAGACAGCTGCAGCTCATCCAGAACGCTGCTGCCAGGATTCTGACTAGAACCAGAAAATCTGAGCATATCACACCAGTCCTCAGGTCCTTACACTGGCTTCCAGTTACATTTAGGATTGATTTTAAAGTACTTTTACTCGTTTATAAGTCACTCAATGGTCTAGGACCTAAATACATTACAGATATGCTCACTGAATATAAACCTAACAGACCACTCAGATCATTAGGATCGAGTCAGTTAGAAATACCAAGGGTTCACACAAAACAAGGGGAGTCTGCTTTTAGCTATTATGCCGCCTGCAGCTGGAACCAGCTTCCAGAAGAGATCAGATGTGCTAAAACATTAGGCACATTTAAATCCAGACTCAAAACTCATCTGTTTAGCTGTGCATTTGTTGAATGAGCACTGTGCTACGTCCGAACTGACTGCACTGTATTTTATGTATAATCATATTCTATTTAACTGTTTTAAATTTCATTTTAAATCAATTTCTATAACTTTTTAAAATTCCTTGTTTTTATTATTTTTAATTCCTTGTTTTTATTGCTGTGAATGACTATTTCACTTTCTTTTATGTAAAGCACTTTGAATTACCACTGTGTATGAAATGTGCTATATAAATAAACTTGCCTTGCCTTTATTTCCCAGATGAGAGTGAAAATAGCACCGTCACTACCGGAGCGTCTGTCTTCTCGTTCCAGACCATCAAACGGGGCAATAAAATGGCTCAGATGGGTGAATAAACACTTATCAACTGTTACATATGTTGCATTTCAGTTTGCATACACACTAAAAGTACATATATGTCCCTGGAGCACAAAACCAGTCATAGCACAGGTATATTTGTAGCAATAGACAACAATACATTGTATGGGTCAAAATTATTGATTTTTCTTTTATGCCAAAAATCATTAGGATATTAAGATCATGTTCCATGAAGATATTTTGTACATTTCCTACCGTAAATATATCAAATCTTAATTTTTGATTAGTAATATGCATTGCTAAGAACTTCATTTGAACAACTTTAAAGGTGATTTTCTCAATATTTAGATTTTTTTGCACCCTCAGATTCCAGATTTTCAAATAGTTGTATCTCAGACAAATATTGTCCGATCATAACAAACCATACATCAATGGAAAGCTATTTATTCAGCTTTCAGATGATGCATACATCTCAATTTCAAATTATTGACCCTTATGACTGGTTTTGTGCTCCAGGGTCACATATTTCTGAGTGTGTTGATGGTGATGTTTGTCGTGTGTTTGTGTAGCGTCTGAATTGGCTCGAACGCCTGGGAAGAGCGTGACCTTCAGCACATCAGACACTAACGAGGAGTCGTCCAGCCCGACACGCGCCGCTAAAAGTCCGTCCTGATCCTGCGGTTTGTTTTCTTCTCTTGTTCTCAGTTTAAAAACTGACTGACTGACTCTGGTTTTCTCTGTTTATCCCCTACAGAACCAGCCAATCAGAACAAAACCCCTCAGAAGGTGAACTCATGTGTTTCTGTGCTGAGAATTATACATGTTTACATGTGGTTGTGTTTTACTCACATATATATATATATATATATATACTTATGTCTAATCAGGGAAAGAAGGTGCAGTTCATCTCCACAACACCACACCGTCTGCGCAAGAGACTGTCAGGTTCGTTTGTGTCTTTTTTTTTATATAATGACAATATAATGACAGTAACACACCAATATAGCAAAAACATTTTTTTTTAAAAATGCACTATATACCATACAATATATATATTTTTTTAAAAATAGATAAATACTAACAAAAATTAACAGAGCAATAATTAAATAGGCAAATAAAGTTCTCTTTAAATTCTAGAATAAATGCACATAAATTACATAAACATTATGCATTTATAAATAAGTCTTCTAATTAGCAAATCATTATTTGTGTCATTATTAAATTAAAACAAATGATTAATAATTTATTAATATTGATGTATACAGTAGAAAAGTAAACAATATTAATCTATTTCAACAAATAAATAAATATTAACAAAATTTAAAAGAATAATAGCTGAATAGGCAAATAATGTTCACTTTAATTTCCAGACATAAATTACCTAAACATACATCTAGGCTTGCAAATAAAAGTATTATAATTAACAAATTAATATTTAGTCATTTGTATAATTTTTTTATGCAAATGATTTGAATATTTGTATAATTATCAAATTATAACAAATTATTAATTTTGTATTAATGCAAAAATTATTAGATTTATGACAGTAGAAAAAAGTAAACAAAATTTTACTTATCTTTTTCCATAAATAAATAAATACTAACAAAATTTAAAAGAATAACTAAATAATAGGCAAATAAAGTTCACTTTAAATTCCAGAATAAATGCACATAAATTATCTAAAATTATTCATTTAGGTCTTATTAACAAATAATGTTTTGTATAATTATCACATTATAATCAATTATTAATATTAATGAACAAAAATAGTATTATATTAATTACAATCGAAAGAATATTAAACAATTTAATTTATATTAACAAAAGAAACTCACAAATATTTTCTTACATTTATTTAAAGTCATATTTTCTCTACCTATTAATTTTTTCTAACAAATAGTAATGTTTCTAATATGCAGGGCATTAGTAATGCTATATAATTGGTTAAAACAACTGTTTAAACTCAACATTACATGACATTCATAATTATATTTTACTACTATAAGTTCTATCTATCTGGCATTTTTTTAACAGTGAAAGAGGATATTAAACATAATATTTCTTTAGAATAACATGCACTAGTGAATCATTCCCAATAAGACCAGGAATATACATTTGGAAATTAAATAAAGTTAATCTGATGTCATGAGTTTAAAAGTTTGTCTGCAGTGCATGAATTATGGATTTGTTTGTAAGAAAATAAAAATTAAATTACCACAGATAAGAGTAGGGTTGCAAAGGGATGGAAACTTTCCAAAATTATCGGTAAGTTTCCAAAATTTCTGGAAATTTTCCAACTTTTTGCAACCCTAGATAAGAGTAATACACCTTTCGAATCTGTAAAGACTCTACGTAGGGCTGTGCAATTAATCGAAATTCAGTTTCGATTTCGATTTCGGCCTCCAACGATTATGAAAATACAATAATCGAGATAAAACGATTATGGCACCCCATTCCGCCCCCTTTCCAGCTGCGCTTTCACTCCTCCATAAAAGCTCATTTTCACATGTGGATCAGTAAAATCATGTAACGTGACTTTTGCAAAATTGGACGTGCTTGAGTTATTAAAGTTGATTAGATTTATTAATGTTTTAAAGAGAGCTTGCTCTGTTCCTCAGGAGGATATCTGTGTATGCGCTCTGAGACGGAGCATGTAAAGTCATCTTTAGCTGAACGTATGCGCCTAAACGCTCAAATACACGCAAAAATGTGTCAAAATGCGGCGCTCAGTGATTATTCACGTAAACCCTCGTCGGTTATGTAATAAATGAATGTAAACAGATGACACTGAAAATACGCGTGTAACAGTAAATTCGGGAAAGCCGATTAGTCACCAGAAGAGAAGGACGGCAGCTCGCGTAAGTTTGTAATACTTTTTCGCAGTTCTGTTGTTTAAATTATTTACTTGCTGCTAGGAAGGAATACTTCGTTTCCTACCTATTTCTATTGTGCATTTTCATTGAGGTTTATATTTTTGATTGCACTTGCTGGCAATTTGAATAATTTGCACCTCAGCTAAGAACGAGCGTGTGTGATTGTGCGAAGTGTTTAGTTTCGTATCCAGCAATTAGCAGTCCTTTAAGGTTATTGGCTGTGCTGAGCAGAAGCCGGCCTCAGCTGTTTTCACTCTAGTCTCCTAGACCGTATTTATTTGATGTTGGAGCGCTGACGCGGAAGCGTCTGCGGAAGCGTTCAGCCATCGTGCTCAGCCTCCTCGTGTGAAGACCAACGAGTGTAAAGACAGACGACTTTTCCTGCACGACTTTAACCGAGCAACGACACCGAGCACACACTTAAGTATCATTTCTATCTTCCCTCACACACTCTCCTTCCATATCCTCTATCCCTCCACCTCTATCATGTGTTTCGAAACCATTCCGGTTCTCTCCCAACCACGCTCCAAAATCACACGCAGACGGCAACGTAATCCTGCCGATCGCTACATCTTCTACTGCACCTCTTTCTTTCTCTGTGGGTCTTTGGAATTGCCAGTCAGCTGTCAACAAAGCTGACTTCATTTCTGCTTTTTCCTTACAATCCACACTCAGCATCTTGGGCTTGACTGAGACCTGGATTCGTCCAGAAGACTCCGCTACCCCGGCTGCTCTCTCTCAAAATTTCTCTTTCTCTCACACCCCAAGGCAGGTTGGCCGGGGTGGGGGCACTGGTCTGCTCATTTCAAACAAATGGAAATACTCAACCCATTCTCCCCTAGGCAATCACAACTCATTTGAATCTCATGCGATTACTGTAACGGCTCCTATAAAATCCTCACACTTCCACAACAAGATCAACAGTGCTCCAGACATGCGTGATCTCTTCAGAACATTTAATTCTCTCCTCTGTCCCCCTCCACCACCGCCCACCACTTCTATAACAGCTGACGACTTTGCCACTTTTTTCACCGACAAAACTAGAACAATCGGTAACCAGTTCTCAACTCCACACACACAGGACCTCCAACCAACCACATCCACTGCTCAAACTCCCATCTTCTCCTTCTGTCCCCTCACCGAGGCGGAAGTATCCAAACTTCTCCTCTCCTGCCATCCTACAACATGTCCTCTTGACCCAATCCCCTCTCACCTTCTCCAAGCAATCTCTCCCACACTCTTACCGGCACTCACACACATTATCAACACATCTCTCCGCACTGGCATCTTCCCCACAGCGTTCAAGCAGGCCCGGGTAACCCCACTGCTCAAAAAACCTACATTAAACACTTCTCTTTTAGAAAACTACAGACCTGTCTCTCTCCTTCCATTCGTAGCGAAAACACTCGAACGAGTTGTCTTCAACCAGCTCTCACTGTTCCTTTCACAGTACAACAAACTGGATGCTAAACAGTCAGGTTTCAGGAGTGGCCATTCAACAGAGACTGCGCTACTCTCAGTCACTGAAGCCCTACGAGTCGCAAAGGCCGATTCCAAATCATCAGTCCTCATTCTGCTCGATCTTTCTGCTGCTTTTGACACTGTCAATCATCAGATCCTCCTGTCCACCCTCTCATCGCTGGGCATCACTGGGATTCCACTTCGTTGGTTTGAATCCTATCTCACCGGTAGGTCCTTCAGGGTGGCCTGGGGTGGGGAGGTATCCAAAGCACATCAACTGGTCACTGGGGTTCCTCAGGGATCGGTTCTTGGACCCCTCCTCTTCTCAACATACACTACATCACTGGGACCCATCATACAGGCACATGGCTTCTCCTACCATTGCTACGCCGATGACACACAGCTCTATCTCTCTTTTCAACCAGATGATACAACGGTAGCTGCACGGATCTCAGGCTGCCTGGCGGACATCTCGGCATGGATGAAAGAACATCACCTTCAGCTCAACCTGGCAAAGACTGAGCTACTTGTCGTCCCTGCCACTCCGACTCTACAGCATGACTTCTCGATTCAATTAGGCACATCAATAATTACCCCATCAACTTCGGTCAGAAATCTTGGTGTAATCTTTGATGACCAGCTGACCTTCAAAGAGCACATTGCAAAGACTGCTCGATCTTGCAGGTTTGCGCTACACAACATCAGAAAAATCAGGCCCTTCCTGACAGAGCATGCTGCGCAACTTCTTGTCCAGGCCCTTGTCGTTTCTAGGCTGGACTACTGCAATGCCCTTCTGGCTGGTCTTCCATCAAACACAATCAAACCTCTTCAAATGATTCAGAATGCAGTGGCACGACTGGTCTTCAATGAGCCCAAAAGAGCCCATGTTACACCTCTCTTCATCTCACTACACTGGCTACCAGTGGCAGCTCGCATCAAGTTCAAGACACTGATGCTTGCATACAGAACGACCACAGGCTCAGCACTACTTCCACGCACTATTACGAATCTACATCCCCTCCAGAAGTCTGAGATCTGCTAGTGAGCGACGCCTTGTGGTACCATCACAGAGAGGCTCAAAATCACTCTCCAGAACATTCTCATTCACCATTCCTGGATGGTGGAATAATCTTCCCACCCCTATCCGGAATGCTGGATCCCTGTCAATCTTCAAGCAACAACTGAAGACTCATCTCTTTCGGTACTACTTGACTTCATCCTAAACTTTAAAAAAATAAAATAAATAAAAACCTTAATCTTTCCCTTTATCTTTCTGTCCTTCCCTTGCTAGCTTGTACTTATTTGAACAATGACTGAGACTTGGTGTTACGAGCACTTCCTCTGTCTGATTGCCTCTTCATGATGAATCGCTTTATGTACTCCCCAATTGTAAGTCGCTTTGGATAAAAGCGTCTGCCAAATGACTAAATGTAAATGTAAATGTAAATTGTATCCGTGCGGCTCTTAAAGTGACAGCGCGCTATATTCCTGCTCCGACTGTGTGCTTAATATTAATCAAACAACAAAAGACAAAATCACTCACTGCTCTTCACAGGTCTTTTGTAGCTTTAATAAGAAACAAAGGAAGTTTAATTCTTACAGTGAAGACTACGCTGTTTTATTTTACATTTGATTATTCAATTTCTATAGTAGGCTGTTATAGGGCAGCCGTGGCCTAATGGATAGCGAGTCGGACTTGTAAGCGGAAGGTTGTGGGTTCGAATCTCAGGTCCGGCAGGGATTGTTGGTGGGGGGAGTATCCTCCTTCAATACCACGACTGAGGTGTCCTTGAGCTAGGCACCGAACCCCCAACTGCTCCCCGGGCGCTGTAACATGCTGCCCACTGCTCCGGGTGTGTGTTCACTTAGGATGGGTTAAATGCAGAGAATACATTTCACTACTGATTATATACTCTCTATGTAATTGTGTATGTGACAAATAAAAAATAAAAAAAAAATAAAAATAATAATCTTAATCTTAACTGAATACTTTTAGATTTGCATAAAAAACTTTTTTTGGTTATACGGCCCGCTAATAATCGTGTTAAATAATCGTGATTACAATATCGACCAAAATAATCGTGATTATGATTTTTGTCATAATCGAGCAGCCCTAACTCTACGTTTATTTGTGTGCACTCACAATAACAACAAAACATTGCGCTTTTGTAAAATAATGAAAGCAAACTGGATGTACTACTCCAGAGTGAAGAAACAGGCAGGTAACATCATCACAGATCCCTCTCACCCTGGACACGACCTGTTTGCGCTCCTCCCGTCAGGCAGACGCTACAGATCTCTGTGCACTAGAACATCTAGGCATAAAAACAGTTTTTTCCCCCATGCCATCTCCAGCCTAAACAACTAACACAGGAATTATTACCTGTGTTCTGTAATTCTCTAACCCTAATTCTTGCCTGTAATTCATCCCCCATCTCTAATTATTTACTCTCTCTAGTTCTATGTAAATATGTATGCATAATTTTTCTATACAGCTGTATATATAGAGTAAATAAGGCACAAATCTGTACATAGATCTTCTGTTCCAGATTCAGACACATTATTATTATTATTGTTAAGGATTATTTAAATGTTCTGTTCTCATGTCAGATATGTATGTTTATATGTATGTATGTATGTATGTATGCATGTATGTACCAAGAGCTTCTTAAAAACCACAACAAATTCCTCGTGTGTTTGCACACACTTGGCGAATAAAGCTGATTCTGATTCTGATGTGTTTTCTGCCGTCTCTGTGAACCTGAGCGTGAAACTCAGCGTATACTTGCCTTACAGACATAAATGTATCTATAGAGAGTGAAATGCCTACTTTCTAATAAACAAATTCAAATGGAAAACATTTGAGTTTTTACGTAGCGTTAAACCGAGGTCCTGACTCTCTGTGGTCATTAAAAATCCCATGACACTCATCGTAAAGAGTAGGGGTGTAACCCCGGTGTCCTGGCTATATTCCCTCCACTGGCCCTTGTCAATCATGTCCTCCTAATAATCCCCATCCACTTGATTGACTCTATCTCTCTCTCCTCTCCACCTGTAGCTGGTGTGTGGTGAGCGCACTGGTGCCGTTGTCCTGTGGCTGCCGTCACATCATCCAAGTGGATGCTGCACACTGGTGGTGGTTGAGGAGAGACCCCCCCCACATGATTGTAAAGCGCTTTGGCTGTAAGGCAATACACAATAAAGCGCTATATAAATGCATCATTCATTCATTCATTCATAGCGCTTTTCTAAGCACACATTGTGAGGGGTATCTCCTCATCCACCACCAGTCACTAGATTACCTATAAGTTATTAAAATGTTAACGCAGCCTGCTTATTGTTTTTCCCGACACATTCATAATCATTAGCCTACTTCTGCCGGTGTGCTGTGACAAGCTTTATGCGTGCGCTTGAACGCTTATTAGGCAATGTAAGCAAGTGAAGGCTCATTATTATGATTTAAATTGTTTATTAATAAATGTGCAATTAGTCTAATGTTTAAAATGAACAACTACTAGTCAAATAGAAAATCTTTAGTCGAGGGCAGCCCTAATTTCCCGTGTCTCGTCATCCATGACTCTCACAGGTGTCCATTTCATTTACTAACGTGTTTTTGTTGTCTTATTATAATTATCATGCAGCTCCGAACCTGCGTTCAGACAGCGAGAGCGATTTCTCCCCCTCGAACTCTGAGGATGATGATGATGATGCTGAAGAACACGAGGGGAAGAGGGTCGACCAGCCCAAAACACCCAGTAAAAACACATCCGCTGCTGCCCTCTATAAGACGCCCAGTAAGAAGAGCAAGAAAGCAGCAGAGGTGAGAGTCTCATCCTGACCTTTGACCTTCAGACCGTCTGGATGAGGGTCCAGATGAGTTTATGACTAACAAAACCTTCAGTTTAGAGCCCGAATTAGTGTTTCTTGCTCTTAAAACACCTTAGCAACCACCCTCAACACCCTAGCAACCTGTAAGTCAGTAAGTAATATAATAACAGTAACTGTAATAACTACTGTAATAAATGTAACTATAAAGATTACAATAAATATTATATATGTAATGATAACAAAAGCTGTAATGATAAAAATAATGATATATGAAACTTATAAAATGATAACTATAAAAATAAGAGTAACTGTAATGACAAATTTAAGGATAACTATGATAAACGTAGCTATTATGACAATTTTAACGATAACTGTGATAAACGTAACTATAATGACAATTTTAACGATAACTATGATAAACGTAACTATAATGACAATTTTAACGATAACTATGATAAACGTAACTATAATGACAATTTTAACGATAACTGTGATAAACGTAGCTATTATGACAAATTTAACGTTAACAATGATAAACGTAGCTATAATGACAATTTTAACGATAACTATGATAAACGTAACTATAATGACAATTTTACGATAACTATGATAAAAGTAGCTATTATGACAATTTTAACGATAACTGTGATAAACGTAACTATAATGACAATTTTAACGATAACTGTGATAAACGTAGCTATTATGACAAATTTAACGTTAACAATGATAAACGTAGCTATTATGACAATTTTAACGATAACTATGATAAACGTAACTATAATGACAAATTTAACGTTAACAATGATAAACGTAACTATAATGACAATTTTAACGTTAACGATGATAAACGTAGCTATAATGACAATTTTAACGATAATTATGATAAACGTAGCTATGACAAATTAACAATAATTATGACAAATGTAACTATAATGGCAAACTAAAAGTTAACTATTATAAACATAGCTATAATTTAACGATAACTATGATAAACGTAATTATATTGACAATTTTAGCAATAACTAATCATAAACTAAACTGACAAATTTAATGTTAACTATGACAAACGTAGCTATAAT